>JASDQU010101273.1:411201-450483 GCA_032191745.1 Picea mariana | reverse complement strand
CATCTCTTCTCAGAGATAAGCTGCCACCATTCTAGCAAGTCTTTCACTCTGTATTTTTACAGTCTCTGTACATTTCTTTCATTAATAGAAATCGTGTATTACTGTATATCTGTGTTTATGGTTGCATCTCTGATACATTTCTGTTATATTATTGAATATATGCGATATCTCTGTTCATTTATTTATTATATCTCCGCTCTCATTTCATGTCGAAAATAATCTGGATCAACATTATTAATTGTATTCATTTATTCTGTTAGTTTGCTCCTGATCAAGATAGGTTAATTTAAATAACATTAGTTTAGAGATTGCATCTTAGAATAATGATCATATTTCTTAGTCTAATGTTAATTAGTTGTGCTTACTCCTTTTTCCTCATTATTTTTAATTCATCTGAGAACCTTTGGTTCTCATATTCATATGTTAGTTAGTATTTAGTTAGCATTTTGTTAGTATTTTAGTTAGTTGGTAACCAGGCCAAAATATTGTCGGAAGTGCTATCCCAAACAAGAGTGGGTCTAGTTGGGACCCGTCATCGAGTGTTTTCCCCTAACTGATTGAACGAGTCATTTTGGCCCTTCAACAAAAATATTGTGACTAAATAATGTAAACTTGTAATCCTTCACCGCTGTAGAAGGAATACCATTAATACTAGGGTGGCAACCACTAATATATTTTGTTTGATCAAAGCTCTTAGTTTCATCCATTTGTGTATGACAATAATAAGACTCTTCATTAATAATGAATATAATTGAATCAATAGAAGACACATTCTCATACATTTTTTTCTCAACAACCTCTTCTTCCCATGTGCAAGGTTGATAAGGAAGGAAAACAAAAGGCTCTTAGGAAGGGATAACATCTTGTCCATACCATATATGTAAATTATTACCATTATGTACCATTTTGGGGTTTGGACATGCATAATGAATTTCAAAAGGATATTGGATAACCACTTGCACAACACATCCATAAAAAAGTCTAGGATACAAAGAATATAAAGTATTAGAGGTAAGAGAATGAAAATCCTCTCTAGTAAAAGAATAATTCTCAATGGAAATATCCTTGAAGGGAATCTTTTCTTTTATAGGCCCACTCAGGCTTGGTTCGAATTGTGAATCTGCAAATATAAAACAAGGAATTATTTCTCAATCAAAACATCTTTCATTCACATTAATTTTCTCTTCTGAGAAGGATGTAATTTGTCGGATTGAAAATATCATGCTTTGTGTTCTGATGATGTGCTTTTTACCCAAAAATTCATAAACTGAAGATTAGCTTCCTTAATGATAATGAGATGACACAACAATGACAACAACAAAAAAATCAAATTACATACTTTTGTTTCATTTTTAAGTTCCCTTCAATCCAATGAAAACTTCCTTCTCCATCTCAAATACCAAAATTACATGTAAAATGACTAACATATGCCAATTTAATGGATGCTCTTAAATTTTGTTACTCAAAACAAGAAAATAACTTCATAATTGAAATTCTTGCAAACTTATGAGAAATTTGACTATAAACTCAAAAAAATCCCAAACTAGCTCAATTTCACTCTCTTCGACATGCAAAATAATGCATTAAATTCCCATTAATGGAAAATTGAGAAAATAATTTTACAAATGACCTCAAGTTCATGATCTTTGTGAAAAATCGTGAAAAATGAGATAAACATGCATAGGTGTTGTCAATATACCTCATGGCACGCCTTACAGTGCAATACAAAACCTAGCTTGTACTTTGCATGTACTTCAATGCATCTGTATAGTATCAAAATATGTGCCTCAAGATCCATGCAGGTCTATGAATGTGTGCACCTTGAAGCATGTTCTAGCATTGGGATTTGTGCACATTAAATAGGTTCGGTCTCCAACCGTACCCGAACTAACTTGGTAGCTTAATTACTAAACTTAGCGGAATCCCTCTAAATGTGGGTCATTGGCATATTGGTTAAACCCTTCCTCTAAAACATAGGAGGCCGGAGGTTCTATTCCTTGTGACCCTCTCCTCGTGGGCATATTTGTTGACATATGGTTGAAGTTTTTATGATGGTTATAACTATATGTTATAACTATCTAACATACATATGGTTTTAAACTCTCGTGGATATTTGTTAAGCCTCTTCGCGAGTTTAGGTATAGTCATATGATGATACATATGTATAGTCATATATTCATAGGTATAGTACATTGAGTGAGCACATTGAGGGGTGCCATATTTTTTTAAAAGAGCCGCCACATTACAAGGGAGCCACCACATTGGATTTTCTTAGCCATGGTATATAAGAAGTAAAGTCCATCCTTCATTCCCCATCCCTGGACCCATTTTAGATCAAATAAATGTGCAATCAACATAATTGGCTAGCATTCAAGCCAATCACACCACTATCCTAGCCATTGAGCATTAAAAAATGATTTTTTGTTCAAGTGGAATGTGGAGTTTCCTCAATTAAATCAGCTTTCAATTAAGTGGATCAATCCTCTCCCAATAGTCGTAGAGAATAAAAATTACATGTTGGGTCAACTGAAGGGATTGTTGGAGTCAAACGTGTTGTTGGAATCTTTTCCAAGATTAATTTGACCCTTAATCTAGCCTCTGTATCACCCACTCGTTGGTAAAAGTGATTTGTGGGTCAATTAAATGAGTCGTGGAATGTTCTCATCTTGAATCAAATCGTGCCACATATGAATGAAATCGACCTCTTCACACAGTCATTTGCACATCCATCAAAGGAAATCGCACACACATTAATTTATCTGGCCATATCAAATATAGTCGTTGCATACTTGAGTCAAATTGAATCCCCTTGGTGGGAAATATTATTGTGATTTTTTTTAACCATTGTAATGACTTAGTCTCCGGGTTGTGGATGACAAGTCAAACAATCATTTTTTTAATTGGGAGAGGAAACTAGTAGTTACCAAGGAAAACTATAAAAGGCTAAGCCCTCTACCCAATTAAGTTGTTGAATTTTGAGATCATTCATGCCATTCAATATAACTTTATTTTTTGTGAGAAAATTTATGGTTTGATTCTTTTATTCTCTTTCTTCTTGGCTAAAGGTAAAAGTACTTCATAGAGTAGACATTGTATTTTGGTGTTATTTTCAAGGCTATTGGATCAATCCATTGAGGGGATACATAGTAACATGGAAGGAGAGGTATAGAATTTCGTCTCATATCTACTTTGGTGGCGTTAAGTGAGTCAAATCCAAGGTTGGAAAAACCCTTATAGGGGTATCTTCAACAAGGAGGATATTTCATTTCACACCTATGTTGATCTAACAGTTGGAGACCATCCTACGAGAGGAGCTTTCTTGGAAAGATTCGGAAACAATATAACTACTCTAGACTAGTTTGGGGGCGATAATCCATCAACTTCAAACCCAATTCCTAGTCCAAAGTCTGCGGCTGATTTAGAAGGGCTTGTGATTGCAATCTAACACTATGAAGGTAAAGGTAAGGCCAAGGTAAGTCTCACCACTTCAATCAGTTTATTTAAAAAAATACAAATCTCTTTTATTTTATGTTTTGAATAAAAATAAAAAGCCAAAAAAAAAACATTTCACCTAGCTTGTGCTTGAATTCCTATTTTACATAACTAGTAGATCCTTGGGATTTTTCCTTTACACTTGTTTTTACCAAGGATATTTTCCTCTCTGTTTTATCGAATTCATTTTCTATTTCATGAGGGTATCGTGAGGAGTTTTCAGATTTGAAATATATTACAACAAAGCCTGCACTAGATCCAGCAATAACCTCACTCCAAAGGGGATGTTAGGGGGATTCAAACCCCAAACTCTACAAGTAATTTCCAGATTGCTAGAAATTGTTATTTCATTGCAGATTTGAAGTTCTAGGATATCGACATCATTGTTAAATTTCTTCCCAAGCTTCGTCACCCACATATTTGTTGATCTTGAGTGTTTTCACACTTGTGGGGGGCCCAAAAAGGGAATTTTTTTTCTACGTATCATGTGCATTTTGCAGATCTAAAAGTTCAAAACAACAAGAAATTCATTCATTTAAAACCACTTACCAAGAGCTAAAGAAAGGAAATAATCTCTAATAGGTAATGGTAATTATCACTCACTCCACATTGGTTTACTGGCTCATATTTCAAGGTTTGAGTGATATTTTTTTTGTTGGTCTGCATTATTCCTACAGTTCATTTCATTTCCAAATCAGTAAGAATTAGACAATTAACTCCTACCTTCACTTTAGACACTTATGCTAGGCATTGGTCCACTAAGCTTAGGTGAAGCATCTTGAGTGTGGTACGAAAACCTCCCATAGTCATTTTTGTAGAAGTTGGGCTTAAAGAGTGGGGACTTGTGTCGAGGTGACAATGGGCACTCGTCCTGTTTGGTACCACCTTAGTGCCTCAAAAGGACCTCGATGAAACCACTAAATTGGGTGGTAATATGCCCTTTATTTTTATTAAAAAATGAAGGGATGTTTGTTGAAGGCGTCAACAAAGGTATAGTTTCACTTATAACAAAGAGCATCATCTTATATAGACTCTACTAGATTTCTTGATGCCTTCTAGACTACACTTTGGGAGAATATGGAAATGCAGTAAAAGAGATATATAAGTTTCCATCCACAAATAGATGGGTAGAAAGAAGTAGTGAAAAATAAATTAGTTCAAATTTTGAGGGGTTACAATTAGAAGCATCCAAGGACCTTGGATGAAAATTTTATTTATATTCAATACTCTTATAATAGAATAGTTCACACTTCTACTGGTAAATCCCCTTTAGAAACTTGATTTGGGTATTTTCTACCTTCGCCCTTAGATGTTGTATATGGACAAAAAGGAGGAGTTAAGGAAGACACCATAAGAGATGCATTGAAGAATGAAAACTCCATTTATAAGATTAGGTAGATCCATTTCCATGTATATGAGTCATTGAAGAAGTCATAAGAAAAATACAAATCATGACATGGTCAACACAAAATTGAGAAGACATCCAAGGTGGGAGATCATAGAGTATGGTTGCATCTAAACAAATAAAGGTTATAGGTGTTGATATTATGGTAGTTGTGGGAGGTATTTACCTCCACATGTAAACCTGACGAGAATAGAATATTCCGGGAAGCAAGAAGAAACCCTAATTAGTTGGCTAATAACCCTAGAAGACAAGTCGGCTCAAGAGGATAATTTGTATTAGGTTATTAGCCTTCAAGAGAAGAATTCGACTAAAGGAAATATTATATACTAAGTAAATAGGCACCCAGAATGAGAAGTTTGCCCAAGCAGTTTGCCAGTTTTAGTATAAATAAAGGAGACCAGTCTTCATTCTGGCAGGATTCTCAGAACTGCAGAAGCATCACTTATGTGCACTGCAATTGGATAGTTTGTGTGCAAGTTTGGAGGAGAGCTATTGTTGCAGCTGCTGCAACTAACAGATTTTGGTTTTGGCTTGAACTCTCTCTTGGTTATGGTTTTGACTCTCTAATAAACTCTTGTTACTCTTGCTTGGTGTGCTATTCTTGGAAAAAGATGTGCCACCTTTGTTTGGCTATCTAGCCTAGGGTTTGCTTCTGGAATGATTCTTTGTCAAGGTTAAGGTGCTCGAGGGTGGCTTAGGCCTATGTTTGGGTGACAATAGTGATATTTTATATGGTTAAACGAGCACATCCATCATATTCTAATAGGTTATGGGCCCACACTATCTTCAGATAGTCTAACTGTTGGAAGATAGATTGGGAGGATTTTCTCATATGCAGTTGCAGTTGCAACCAAATTTTGTTGGAGTAATGAAACCCTAACCCTCTCATTGAGGAACCTTAAGTGAAGGGATTGACCTAATTTCTATATGGACTAGTGCGCCCTAGCCTAGCACATCTCCTGATACTCTCAGCAAGAAAAAACGTCAAGTTTGAGTTTTTGGTCAAATCTAAGGTTGACCAAGTCAAAGTAGCCATGACTTACTCTATGAAATCAGAAAACAAGTTAGAAGAGGCTTCTAACTTCATATAATGGAAGAAAAGGATTGATCTCATCCTTGCCAAGAATAAAGTGTTGGATATCGTGAAAGGAAAGATTGTGGAACCATAGTTTGAAGAAGGAAAAGAGAATGAGTTGTAGAATGTTGCAGTTATGGAGAAGTTCAAAGATAATGACATCAATGCCATGAGTATCATAGTGGATTCTATAAAATACCACTTGATACCCTATATCTCCCATATTTATTTGTCTAAGAAGATGTACGATTCCCTAACAAACCTCTTCTCAGTCAGAAACATTGAACAAGTAATGAGTCTGAAGAATGAGCTCTATGATATGAAGATGAATGATGATGACAACATAACATCATACTTTGTGAGGATCTCTCAGTTAAGATATCAACTACAAGCTATTGAAGAGATCATCTCAGAGAAGGAACTGGTAAATATAGTACTCAATTGTCTTCCAAAGACATGGGATGCATTGCCACAAGCATGAACACAAGGAAGGAGTATCCTACATTTGAAGAACTTTGGACTTGTTGTGCACAAGAAGAATCAAGGATTAGTGCAAAAGAGAAACCTCAAAATAAATACAAAGATCAAGCCTTCATAGAAAGATTCAATCATTTCAGGAACAAAAGGAAGTTTGGCTCAAGGAAGAAGACAAATCAAGAGAAAGATATGTCAGAAATACAATGCTTCAACTGTCGAAAATATGGTCACTACAAGAATCATTGTCCCGAGATAAATAAAAGGAAGGAGACACATGAAGCATCAGTTGTCGAAGAAAGGGAACCCTCAAAGAAAGCCAAGCAAGACAAAACAAACTTCTTATTCTAAGACAAGGTAACAATACTCTTCATAGTTCTTGTACATACCATGTTTTTTGTACATATCTTGCATATCTATTTCTTAGAAGATAATATGTCCAAAGAGAAACTACACCTATGGAAGATCAACAAAATAATGACTTTCTATCACAATGAATACAAGTCAGACAATACACATGAAAGGATGAAGTACATCAACGACCACTACTAACAATTCATGTGGAAACTATTACATAAGTAACAGCTGCAAGATAAGCCAAAATCAGAAATCAAACCTAAAGAAACCTAGAAGTAAAACACAAAGAAGTCAACAAATCAAGAGAAAATTGGAAAAGGACTTATGACACTTTGTAGAAGGCAATAAGGATGCAGACGGAAGTGTGGGATCTCTTACTTGGAGGGAGCTGATTACAGAATTCCAAAAGATGAGAATGCAGTCATGCATGAAGCAAGGATTAGGAGGGAGCTAATCCTAAATAATATGATTCATTAAAGATGATGAAGTATCTATCCATGATAGAAACCATGAAAAGCAGCACATGTTCAATTTGACTTTCAAAGAAGTCTTCTTCGAAAAGAATCCTTAAGGTATCCCTAGTTGTCCATCCACATCCATGATTCTATGATGAAAGGAATAAGTTGGAATCTTCAGGGCATGGAATCTATAAGAAAACTCCATGGACCCAAGAGCTAAAGAGAAACATGGAGAAGAACATAAAGATTCAAAGAGAGAAAGAAAAGCTAGAACAACCAGTGATTATATCGAGAATCACAAGACTACTAGCTTGATATAAACCCTCTAGAAGCAAATCAAGAAGAAGGAATGCAAGTTGTGATGAAGAACAGTGTATGGAATACTTATGAATGCAAGCATTATGAGATCCAGAACTAGAAGTTATCCTAGATGGAGGGAGAATAATATGATGATTGCTTGTTCCAATAAACCAGACACACCTCTACATGAGCCATTATATCATCCGCAATATCCATGGGTTGGAGTCTACATCAGATAAAGGCAAAGACTATTATCCAGAATAATTGAAAAAAAGAGTATGTAGAGAAACCTCAAGGCTTTGAGGTATATCAGAAAGAAACCCTTGTATGCAGATGAAAGAAGACAACTTGGTGAAGAACCTCCAATGCATAGCATAAGTGTGGTGAATTTTTTTCTATAACATAGATATTGTATCAGAATGGTTACTTAGAAGCTCAAGATGATGGATTGCTAATCCATGAAAAACTCTCATGATGGCAGAAGAAGTACCACTTGGATATGTTCTAGTTTTACCCTTGCCACGATGTTATGAGCTAGCAGGAAACAAAGATGAATCCAACAATGATATACTATATTGATCATAGCTATATGAAGCCTTCAGAGAAAACTAGTATTCCAGAAAGACTGATGTACATTTGAGATCAAGCATTACAGTCTCCGTGATGAACTCCAGAAAAGAGAAAGTGGTTCTCCAATATATATTTCCATAGATGATTAGATAAGCATACATTTTGGTAAAGCCTCTGTCTAATATGAAAGAGTTTGTGTACTCAAGATGGAGCTCATGGAGACGACTTTGTTATTGAAAAAGGAAGAGATGACTCCCAGGTTGAGAGGGAGCACTGATGTGTTGTTGATTTATGGACAATCATTTTTCAATTCGAAAAATGGTCCAGAATGAGAAGTTTTCTTTCCAATTCGGAAAGTGGTTTGAGATTTATTACGGACAGGCATTTTCCAGTTCGGAAAATGGTCCAGATCAAACGATCATTTTCGTAATGAAAATGGTTCGATGGATTTTTTATGTTTTCATTTTATATCATAGTAATGTTTTCTGTGCAGGTTGATGATATGATTGTTTTGGAGATTGTATGTCTTCGGGCAGTAGATGTATACTATTGTAGTGGATGTGTTCCACTGATTGTGACTAGATGTCACTGATCAAGTATCTGTGTGCTACTTGGTGTGGCAGTGTACCACTAGATTGTAGTTGTGTACTACTATGGATAGACAAAGTTGTGTTCTATTGAATGACATTGTTCTGATTACCTTGAAGACTATCAATAGTGTTGTAAATGATTATCAGCTAGATGGATGATCAATGGACAAATATTTTCCAGATAGAAAATGGTTCAGGACATTTATTCTTCTAGGACATATGTCCAGATTAGAAGAATGGCTCTTGTCTCACTCTGTGGAGTGAGTGATTTATCCAGCATCATGTCTGATTACTCATATGGAGTATGGTTTCAAGAGATGATGCAGTTGATGACACTGATCATGATGATGGTGCTCATGATCTAGTCATGAGATAGTCTATACGACTATGTTGATGCTACCGGGTGAATGGTATGTTTGTGCTCAAGACCATTACCTTCAAATACCTCCCTAGCTAGGAGGGAGTGTTGATATTATGGTAGCTGCGGGAGGTATTTACCTCCACGTGTAAACCTGACGAGAATAGAATATTCTGGGAAGCAAGAAGAAACCCTAATTAGTTGGCTAATAACCCTAGAAGATAAGTCATCTTAAGAGGATAATTTGTATTAGGTTATTAGCCTCCAAGAGAAGAAGTCGGCTAAAGGAAATATTATATACTAAGTAAATAGGCACCCAGAATGAGAAGTCAGCCCAGGCAGTTTGCCAGTTTTAGTATAAATACAGGAGGCCAGTCTTCATTCTGGCAGGATTCTCAGAACTGCAGAAGCATCACTTGTGCGCACTGCAGTTGGACAATTTGTTCGCAAGTCTGGAGGAGAGTTGTTGTTACAGCTGTTGCAACTAGCATATTTCGGTTTTGGCTTGGACTCTCTCTTGGTTATTGTTTTGACTCTCCGATCAGCTCTTGTTACTCTTTCTTGGTGCGCTATCCTTGGAGAAAGATGTGCCACCTTTGTTTGGCTATCTATCCTAGGGTTTTCTTTCAGAATGATTCTCTGTCAAGGTTAAGGTGCTCAGGGGTGGCTTCGGCCTATGGTAGGGTGACAATAGTGATATTGTCTATGGTTAAACGAGCACATCCATTATATTCTAACAATAGGGTCCTCGTAAGAATATTAAGGCTCTATGGTATGGTCCCATTGATGTGCTAGAGAAGGTAGATGATAATTCCTATAGATTTAATATACCCCCATATATGCACATTTACATAGTAGTGAATGTGGAAAACATAAAACTCTATGAGCCTTCCATGTTGGAACGAGAAATTGATGAGAAATTTTTAACTACCATAGAGGATTTAGTGATAGAAGCTCATGTAGAGTTATCATAAGATATTGTTTTGTAGAAGAAGTCTAGAAAAATGAAACATGGGTAGCATGAACTCTGGAAGGTTGGGATGAAAGGATAACTTCCAAGAGAAGACAAATGGTACTCTATGTAGAAGGTAGAGGAAAATTTTCTTCATCTCTTTCAATAAAATATTTTGGGGACCAAAAGACTCCCCAAATGGGGAGTTATGATCTAAAATGAATCATTATATAAAATTTCATCTATTTTTTTCATTTTTGAGTGTAAAAAATGGAGTTATTGGCTTGTAGGGACCATTTTATGGGTAGGTCTTGCTTTGTTGATTTGGCTTCTACTAACTTCTAGATCTTGTTTGAAGCCTTAAATAGTTGTTTTTTAGGTCAAAAGTTTATGAAAAAATTCTAAACTTTCCAATAGTGTGAATATCACCCATATTGGAGTTCATATGAGGATGTTATTGCGTCCCATAAATTGACATACCTTGTTGATCATTGTGTTATCAAGTGAATTCCACATCAACTTCCATTACTCATAAACGTGGATCTAGTCATGTGTGGACATTGAAGAATATTGAAGAGGGTCTGTGTTGTGTAAATTTTGCAACAAGGGTTAGCAAATCTACAAATCTAGTGGTTGTATCTAGATCACAAAAAAATATGGTAAGTAAAACTAGAAACCCTAGATTTATATGAAATGATTCAATCTTAAACTTATGCCATTTAGTAGAGAAAGAAAATAACTTCAGAAAAATAAAAAAGAAACTAGAACATCAAATTTATGAAAGAATGAATAAATGTTCCATTTCCCAATGGAAAGATTTTACAACATGTGTGAGGAAGTTGCTTGAAGATTATGATCTCCTTGGCCTCCTCCTTGGGAGGTTTCTTTGTTATTCCCGAATGTGTGGCTTGGATTGACTCCTCTCCTTTGTGGCTAAAAGTGATGTTGAATGTGGCCAAAAGATCTAGGGAAAGTTCGACAGAAATTCATTACATTCAATGGATGGATATGGAAAATGGAGGAGACCTACTGAATTTATTAAAAAAAATAGTGATTATCCTTGACATGGTCATGATAATAAAATATTGTTTTTGATTGAATCAATTTGAACCATCACTTTTAGGGTTTTTTATTTTATTTTATTTTTTGGGATAATTTTTCAAGCAAAAAAGTCCATAAAAGTGTTTTATGACTTTATGAAATGGAAATAACTTTAGGAAAAGTGATTCTTTAGGTTATAATAGTATAAAATGATGTAAAAGTGGGTTTATACATATGACCCATACTATGAATGGTGCATTTTGGTAAATATAGATTTTTGGTATAGGTGATCAACTTTTGGGTGATAACAGATGCCCCCTAATGTATGAGGTTAGGATAACATTGTATCACTGAAACACATTATAGTTTTATTTTACTAAGGAATGAGACAACTGATGATAGAGAGGAGTTCCATGAGAAAAAGAACCACCCATGGATGAGGCCGAAGGATTCCACCTGTCAACAAGATATTCACAAGGTAGTGAGTTACATTATCTCAATAGGGACCAGGTAGGCATACCTAAACTTGTTGAGATAACTCACGATAATGAATACAATGGTGCACCTGACATAAAGGGGTCAAATTGGTGATACATAATGAGGTCTCAAATACAATATTTTTTTCAAAAAGAGGGCCAGAGTACAATGCAATGATATAAACAATCCCATATACATATGCATGGGACAAAAGTGCCATGTCTACATCATAACTATTGTTCATCAAGGTACACAAGAACTAATGGCCCTTCTCTTGGGGGAGGTGGGAAGGAAACAACCTAAGAAGTCCTATTGAATAGAAAATGTGCTATGAATATCTAGAAGGAGCTAACTAAAGGGATGCTCAAATTAAGGTCTTTGAGAACAGTAAAACTAAGCCAATCAAATCATAGGAATTGCATCTAAGGTCGGAATCATGGATGTATGTATGAATATCAACGGTGTGATGGTGATATAAAGTCGATCATGTGAGATCCTACCAATTCTAAGAAAAATGAGGACTCTCTTATCTTGGTCCAAGGCAACCCATAAAGAAGGTGGATAGGTACCAGGCTACATAGGACTAGCCCCTAGAATAAATGCGCTAACATCAATAGGGAAAATTTTGTTGGTGCCTAAGAATAAAAGGGAGTCCTAAGCCCAACATCAAATGCACAAAAAATGGAGATATATCTCTGGAATGAAATGGTGATGTCAAAAAATGTGAGAAACTACCTAAAGGGAAAGCCCCTCTTGAGGTTTGATGCAATTCACACATGTCCAAGAAATTGGTATAATAACTAGACCACTAAATTATAAAGTGTATAATTATAAATTGTGCAATGATGTGTTGATTTCGAGCATGTTAGAAACAACAAGTGAAATAGCCTTGATGCCTCTCCCTATTTGGTTTGAGGCACCCAACAATGATGAATATGAGTCCAAGGTGCACATTCCTCTAAGCCAGACCTATATAATATAGGTATTGAAGTTGATAGGGGAAGGCCCATGGGAAGCAATACAATGATGAGTCCTTGAATCCAACATGAGGTAGAAAGTAAGGTGTGTCTGACAGAGACTGGCACCAAAATGAAAAGGGGGACGCAATGAGAGATGGAATCAAGACATCCCTTGTTCAAAGCATAAATTCAAGGCTAACCTAGCAGAAAGTGATAACATTCCATAAGGAATGGTTGATTATTGGGCATAGCGATTTTCAAGGACATATCAATAAACCACAGGTAAAAATGGAGGTCAAATTTGGGAAACACGAGATGGGTATGACTCATGAAGGTGTTGAGAAACTGTAACAAGACACAATGTGAAACTGAACAGACTCCATGGGACATAAAGGTGACATATTAGATGCTTTGAACAAGGGAAACACAAGGATACTACCAAAAACTGAACTGAGCATTATAAAAGTACCAAGACCTCCTAGTATCTCCAAAGAGGGTGCTAGGATGAAAGGGTAAGATACATAGTACCAAAAGGAGAATACAACATATCTAATTGGTGTGTCAAAAGACACAATATTCAATCAAAATAACACTAGGGGGGAACCAATTAGGGATATATATGGGGAATGAGGAGATAAATTCCCCAGAAAACAACCAAATGGAGGTATTATTGAAAGTGAAAATTGAAAATGGAAGTGAATTGATGGAAATCTCCTCGAGGGTGGGTGGATGGTGGCATAAAAATGAAGAATTTTCATTGTATGGATGAATAAGAGGAATTATGATATGAAATATTCCAAAAAATATCTACATAAATGTGGGAGTCCAAAGGGTATGGCTATCAACATGATGAGAATAAATGTATGTGGTTCAAATCTGGTATGTAGACTAATTGGACTCCCAATCCCTAAGGGGATTAAATGGCATGGGAACCAAAATGAAACAAGGGTTACTATTCTAGGGCCCCCTGTAAGGAATTTCCTAGCACCAAGTAAATTTAAAATGCAAAAGATGGAGGGGTTGGTCCATCTACCCAAGTGAGGGGAGTCCTATAGGAAATTTCCAGGAAATGAAAGGAAATTGCAATGAACAGAAGGGAGTTAAACTATGTTAATGCCAAGGAATTTAAGGCCTAGAGGAGACCCACATCCATGAATAAAATATGTTTTCCATGGGGAATTCCTACCCATAAATCAACAAAGACCCAAGAAGAATGGTGCTCAAGTAATTGAGACAAATATCTGGGAATTCAAAAGAAAACAAGCATGATTTAATGCATCTTGGAAAAATGGCTTCTTAGTGAAGTACCGAATATGAAAATAATGATAGTACCCTTTTGGAATATCTTATAAAAATGATTCCAAAGATGTAGACGATATGTCAATCGAAGTTTGTATGAGCTTGTATGATCCAAAAGAAAAAAAAAGGTGTTTTTTTCTATAAAAAGGGATTTCCCTCTATTTTCCAATTCATTGTTGCACTTGGTGGAGGACGAAATTGGAGAGGAGGAGAAGGCCCTAAATATTGGTGAGCTTTTTGTAGAAAAACCAATCATTAGAACTAATATTTGTGACTTTTATGTTGGTGGCTTAACCCTAATTGTCCTTTTATGTGGATTACTTTTGTAGTTTAGGTCCTAGATTTCCCTAGAGGACCCCTTGGAAAATGTTTTGGGGTCAATTCACTTAATCGGATTAGTATCTACATTGGGACCATAGAAATTGGCCCATTATTAGTGTTTCCAACGCAAGAAATAGGTGTGTTTCTTGCATGGGCCAAAAATGACCTTTTGCGTCCAAATTTGTTAGGGAGGCTTGTTTTGGAGGGGGGGAGATGGTAGAGACCTACATAATGAGAAATATGATGAAAAAACTTGATAAAATGTGGTTTTGTGAAAAATTACCAAGTTCAGAGTACAAGAGAGAGAGAGAGAGAGAGAGAGAGAGATAGAGGATATCTAAGCACGGGTTAAAAGGAACCAGGTTGTGATAGGAGTGTTAGTAATAGAATCATGGGGCAATAATGATAAAACAAATCAAAATAGCTAGGTTAAGCTAACCTAGTCTAGGCTAGGCTAGCATAGGCTAGGCTAGGCTAGGATAGGCTAGGATTCACTAGGCTAGAGTAGGCTAGGCTAGGCTAGGCTATGCTAGGCTAGGATTGAATAGGCTAAAGTAGACTAGGCTAGGCTAGGATTGACTAGGCTAGAGTAGACTAGGCTAGGCTAGGGTAGAGTAGGCTATGCTATGCTAAAGTAAGCTAGGCTAGGATAGGGTAGAGTAGGCTCTGTTATGCTAGAGTAGGCTAAGCTAGACTAGGTTAAGCTAGGGTAGGCTACACTAGAGTAGCTAGGAGAGAGTATCATATAGTAGGATAATTCAAACTATGCTAGAATATTCTATGCTATAGTAGGATAAGCTAAAGTTGGCTAGGCTAGTGTATGCGAGAGTAGGCTTGGCTAGTCTAGGCTAGAGTAGGCTTGGATAAGGTAGAGAAGGATAGAATATCCTAGGCTAGAGTAGGCTTGGATAAGGTGGAGAATGATAGAGTAGCCTAGGATATAGTGGGATAGAATATCCTAGGCTAGAGTATCCTAGGCTAGAATAGCCTAGGATAGAGTATCCTAGGCTAGAGTAGCCTAGGTTAGAGTATGATACAATAGGCTAGGCTAGAATAGGGTGGCCTACAATAGGATAGGATAGGCTAGGATATAGTAGGCTATATTAGAGTAGAAAAGGCTCAGATAGAGTAGGGTAGGGTAGGGTAGACAAGTCTATTCTAGGCTAAGTTATGCTATGTTAGGCTAGGCTAGGTTGGGCTAGGATAGAGAAGTCTAGGCTAGGCTAAGCTAATCTAGGCTAGGCTAAGTTATGCTAAGATAGGCTAGGATAGAGTAGGCTAGGTTAGGCTATGCTAGTGTAGTTTAGAGTAGGCTAGGATAGATTAGACTAGAGTGAGCTAAAGTAGGCTAGGCTAGAGCAAGTTAGGTTAAGCTATGTTAGGCTAGTGCAGGTGAGGCTAAGATATCCTTATTCCTTGTCAACATAGCTACTTGGAACTATATGAACCATATCCAATAATTCATGAACCATTCTTATAACTATGGATACTTGTATAGAGGAAAAATAATAACTAGTTTTGACCCCAAATCTGGTACAATGGTGTTTTTTGTCTCCTTTTAGATGGAATCCCAAGATTGATCCTTGAAGAAATATGCAATTTCATTAATCAACTAGTAAAATTCCCCTTTAATTGTTGGATTTTGCATCTTTAGTTTGACATGCAATCCATTCATGTAATTACATCAAGGAATCAAACATCGTTCACTCTTAAAAAATTGTTCTATTATTTTTTTTGTGGAAATGAGCTTGTTTGCACTTGGGTTGTAGCCCTCTAAATCTTATTTCATGCAAAATTAGTCCAATTCATGTGAAATTATCCCAAAGTTTTCAACCATTGTACACCCATGACCACATAATCTCCTAGTAAATCTATAACATAAAACTCAAGACTTAGTTCATAACTACCCAAGTGTAATTTCGATCTCTAAAGCACTAATAAAAAAATCTCCAATTTCTCCTTATTGTTCCACTATTTTTTTATTCTTTCAGGTCACTGCGTTTTGGTATTTTTTAGGTCCAACTTTATGCATGTTGATATTTGTCAAATTTTGTCAATATTTTCCCCATTTTTTTTAATATCTCAAGTTGATGACCCCGAAGAATGTAGTATCAATAAAAAGAGTTACAATGTTTCTCTTACCACCCCTATACACTCCATTGTGTCTGTTACAACCTTATTTTCCACCCTAGGGACTCATTGAGGACCCATTAATGCTTCATTGGTGACACACACTCTTTTTCCCTGGATTGATATTGATTTTGAGGGAGTTTGCACTCTAATCCAATAGTAGAGTATGATCAGTTATAGGATGCATCAATGACAACATGTGATCGGTCGTTGGTTACAATATTGATAGCCTTTGACCGCCCATGTATCCTTTTATAATTGGTGAGTTAAAAGGAGATCAACGTTGGGTTATTTTTTTTTTCTCATGATATGAGCTTAGGAACTCTCAATCCAGTCGAGGTTCACTGAGTTCTATATATCTAGAAGCATCCCCTGGCCTCCTCCACCAATATATATAAAGAATATATTCCAAGGGCAAGAGGAGGAGGAATCATTCACAGTTACATGTTGCAAAAAATTCAGAGTAGCTCTTCTATAGAGACCAGTCTTCCTATCAGGTCATCCTTGCTTGTGTGAGGGATAGAGAGGAGCTAGAGAAAGGATCTAGGAGGAATGCATCATGACTCAAGGTATGAATACATTGATGTATTTTTATTTCATTTGATATATATATAGATCCATGTGTTTTCCCCTTCCCAAATCTATTGTATTCAACTTTGCATGGAATATTTGATCTTTCCTTGGCTAGATTAGATTAGATCTAGAAAGGGTTTGTAGATTGGTATTTGTTTGTCACTTGTGTGCAAGAAGTAGACTGCAGAAGCTGGAGATGGATCTCCAGAGCTGCATAGGGGGCTCATTTCCTGTCATTATGCATGTTATGTTTTTGAGTTGAGATTATGGAGAACTCAAGGAGCTTTGGAGGCTTAGGGTTTGGAGTAAAACCCTAGATCTAGTTTCAGTGGTGAGAGATCCACTCTAACTAGAGGGATTGGTTTCAGTGGGGATATCACACTATAGCCAATCATTTTGCAGGTTCTATTCAGATCAAATCACTCCAAGCTATCATTAGTAAAGAGGGGCACACTATTGGAGGGTTTTCTGCAGAAAGGGATCTTTGTCCAATCTTAAGGACCTTGATTTGGCTTCTATTGGTTGGATTTGGAGGAGATTTACACTTGGGTACATTTGCAACCATGGAGCGACCTTTCTTGGCACTCTTGGTGGTTTCCATCCCCCATAATTATTTATTATCAGAACTCGACGAAATTATTGAAGGAGGGTGCACTTTGGGTTAGAGATCTAGTGTTTTGGGGTTAGATCTTGCACTTGTAGTCAGGGAGATTCATCACTAGGGTCAACTGTGTCATTTTCTCAACTGGGTTGTCTTCTTTTTGAGGGATTGATCCCAAATCTAGGAGGAGCAAGTTCTTATTATTTCAGTAGGGCGTAAGTCTCATGGACGAGACATTTATGGGCATGGGAATTATGGATTTTGCATGATATAACATCCCTTTTGGGAAGTCATCATTAGGGGATCGAAAAGGAGGATCTTTGACATTATTTCCTTACATTTTGGAGCCATTATAGGACAATAAAGTGGTTGTTGTATTACTTTCATTAGATCTGGAATTTACTTCTATGGGAAACCATATATAATAAATAAATAAGCAAGGATTCTTGGA
Source organism: Picea mariana (assembly GCA_032191745.1). NCBI lineage: Eukaryota > Viridiplantae > Streptophyta > Pinopsida > Pinales > Pinaceae > Picea > Picea mariana. The sequence continues at coordinate 432,600 of JASDQU010101273.1, read as the reverse complement.
GTCAATATATGCAAATTGTTTGTCAAAATACTTCAACCATCCAGCTGCCATAAAGCATAACAACCAACAAATGTTTACAACAACCATCAGTAAAGAAGTTTTAAGGGGTAGGAATTGAAGTAAGTGACATCATACATCCATTAGACGACCTCAAGGAAGTTGTGATAGTAAGAGGAAGCTATTTGGAAAGGGTTTTTGAGAATACCATCAAAGTGTTTGATGAAATTTCTCAACCACATAGATCTGATTTTTACATCAGATTTGGTTGGGGATCTTACAGAATAGTTGGTAATGAAGTCATTGTTGGTGTCTACCCAAAAGGTAAAAAAAGTGTCTTTAATACCATTGTTATGAACCTAACTTGAAATATGTTTTCAAAAGACTAAAAGACTCAATAGAAATATAGAACTACAATACTTTTCACTATGAAAATAACTAAGATTTCATTTAGTAGAAAATGTTGTTGAACAATGGTGATTTTTAGATCTATCAATGTGGTTTCAATGATGGTGGTTAGTGAATCATACTCTTATATAAAATCAATATTTAATCAATAGTGTAACTAATATTGTTTAGTAGTGAATCATACCAACTTGCCTATACTTCTGGAGTTTTAAACATAGACCTGCAATAATTCCCTCCACTACTGAAAACCCCAAATAAATAAAAATATTTGAAATTAAGTCACCTCTATCATATACATGACTATTTCCATGTTATATACTATTTTATAGTGTGTGGAAGTTTTTAAACAACTAAAATTAGTAAATAGACATGGCCATTTATGTAACAACATTCCACAAATATGTATAGTGGGACTAAGAGAAAACCATTCTATGTTGCAAGGGAAATCACTACTCCAACCATAGTGTGGCCATGTTTCTTAATCCCATGGAGGTAAGATACCACAAACATTCTTATCAATTGCATGGATCCATATTAACTCTAGATCTATTAAGTGTCAAGAGGCATAAAATCCTTCAGGCACAAATTTTCAATGCTTTTTCACCTTTAGAGAATATTTAAATACATTAAGATTAGCATCTCAAGGGTTTTGGAAAAACTAGGAAGCCATTAAAAGTCACATTACCTGGAAAGAAAACTCCTTGCAAACATGATTGTATTTTATTGAGAACTACATTTAGTGACTCCCCCTTGTTCGATACAAAGAAAACATCTAGCAAAATCCCCTAGTTTTTATCCAAGTGTCATTTCAAGAGGGTAATTGCCAAGGTTGGTGATCCTTTTGATAGTCAAGCTCTAGAATTGAAGAAATGACCATATTTAAAAGAATAATTTATGCATAACACCCACATATAGAATTATTTTTTGGTTGGAAATAAATCCTTGGGAAACTTCTAGGCACTTCCCCCCTTTATGAGAATGTTACCTAATGTAAAGTACGTAGTGTAGAATTAATGTGCCTAACCTCATGGGAATCAAATCAGGTCCTACATAGTACACTAAATTACTAAAAACACCCTAGCAACAATGGAACCAACCAATTAGGCTAACACTTAAGGCTCACATTGGTAGAGTTACTATCAAGAAACAACATACAACCTAAGTGGGCCTAATGGTTAAGAACATATGTTTCCTCCTAAGAAGTCATAAGTTCAGATCTATAGGGGGGTAGGGTGTGTTTATCTCTATATACTTTAGTAGTCAAATTGTTGCGCGAAGGGGGTCCCTTGTCCCACAAATAAGGGGGTCGCATACACCAATTTGGTGCCTAGCTTGGTCGTAACCTTAAAATATTATTATTATTATTATTATTAAGTAAAATGATTTTTTTCTCAAGTTGGGTTTACCTTCACCATTTGCATGGTGGAAGGACTAGGGGTGGAATTGTTATAAGGCATTCAAGAAATATCGGTCCATTGAGGGGTATCACTCGTTGAGTTCCAAATGAGTAAAAAATATGTGATTGAATTAACTCTAGAGGATCTTTTCTCAATAATGCACTTGGTTGTCACACCTCTAGTCTATTTGGAAGTCATATATCAAGTCAAAGAAACCTATATTTCCTGGGTCCATGCTATTGGGGGAACTTCTCTCGACCAAAAATTGAAGTATCTAGGAGGTACTCAACCCAAATGTCCCTTTTTAATGAGGAAGAAAGGGTCAAACACCAATTTTGGTTCTATATCTATGCTATTAGCTAACTTGGGAATGAGCACAATGAGCATTGAAGAAAAGATCACCATAGATAACTTTCTTCTTCTCGGCCTAAGAATTGAAAATTTCCCTAGTGAGAGTTGGGAATTTCCATGGAGAAGCATCGAGAGTGATAGGAAAATGATGGATGGGACCCCACTACACTTGTTGATTAAACAACATTGAATAGGTGGGGATCAAATCCTAGTGACCAAACTCCTCCTCCAAATTTGTTCTATTGTTGTTGCCTAATATTTATCTTTATTGTGTCAGGTGGCCACTTTCTATGTTTATTCACTCTTGGTTTATATCCCGAGTGTTCTTTGACACTTTGTATAGGGAATGCACTATTATCAATTTTGATGTAACCCCTATGGTCAGTCTCTATGTTAATTCACTCTTGGTTTCAAGCCCTAAGGTTATCCAAAACACTTCATATATAGCATGTACTATTATCGATTTTGATGTAGCCATGCTATATTCTAGGGTTTTTTTGCTTGTGGTGATTGTGACCTACTTTTTTAGTGTAAAATGTTGTGCATATACCATTTATTAAAGGAAACATTTTATTAAAAAATAGTTAAATTTACAAGGTAAATATCAACATCAACCTATATTTTTAGCATTAAAATTTAATTGAAATCCAAATTTCAAGGTTTGGCGATGGGCTAAGAGATGTTTGGTGGATTGGAAACATAGGGCCTCACACAAAGAAAGAAGAAATTCATGTATTTTCTACATTTTATTAACCTTAATAGCTTTTCAACATTTCGACATATCAATAGTTTGTGAAATAGAACAATGCATATTTTCTTTCCTACAATCCTTGATTTGAGAATTGTAGGATGGTGAGATCAAAACATTTGAAATGAACTTCAACAAAGAAGAATCAAGAAACTGCTTAGGTTACATGCTCTAGTGATGAGATTTAGCAAATGATTAGCAAACAAGATTCAACATAAAAAGGGAACCATTTGGTTGGCCCGGGATTTAATATTTATGTAGTTCTTTAAAATTTTGTCACGTGATCTTATATTTGACTCTTAACTCTAGACTCCTGACATGGGACAATGATCTTTGTTCAATTTGGTTCATAAATAATATTTTCATGACATGGTACATGACAATTTTGAATCTTGATACATGTTGATTGATTGATCGTAATCATATGATATACTTTGATAAGTTGTGTTTGCATTATGTTTGGTGTAGTCTCTCATGTCTAATCTAAATCCAATGCATTTATTTTTCAAAAATCCATATTTTTTGTAATTTGAATACATCAAGTCATTTTCGGGTTGACTTACAAGTTTTTTTAAGCCATATACTTAAATTTGATTCTTCATAAAAAATGAGTCTCATGTCGAATCAAGTATACTGGATTTCATAGTCACTTTATATTGATAGCATGTAAGTTGCAACCAATGTAACATATTTAAATGTTGATGTTAGGAGTAAGGTGGTAAACCACCTTAACCACTTAGGAATGTGTGAGAAAGAAATGTATCACTACAACATTAATAATAAAAGTCATCTTTATTATGCCACTTACAATGGATAGACATACAAGAGAAACTCAATTTTAAATGTCCCATCTACCATGAGATAAAAGAGAGATACCACAACCTATTTTGGGACTTGAGAATCTATATTTCCACTTTTTTCCACTGCCCCAACTAGAGATGCCTTTCTCCCTTCATGAAGGAAGTATTTGAGCACAGGTCTCAGTGTCCACATGTCCTATCTTAGATGAAGGCCTTCAAGAGGATCACCTCATACTTCCTAGTTGCCTTATCTAATTAGGGAAACAAGTAGCATACAAAGATCCATGATTCTTTTGTCTCCGGATTGTTATGATCTTAGGGTTCCATTCAACACTCCCTCGGCCCCGAAGAGGTCAACCAATGTCCTTGTGACCCATGAGGTGTTGTTGGTCCAAGACACAATGTGTACACCACTAGACCAACAAATAGATCAACACCATGCAGCCACAGAGGCAATTTTCCACGTCCAACATACTTCTCCTCATATTTGTACAAGTAATTGGGATTTTGTTCGGAGTTTCTTCCCTATGACCTTGGATGTTAGGAGACTTGGGCTTCCTCACTCCTATGCTCCCCCTAGGCTCTTGTGGTTGAGACCTCTCAGGGATGACCACTCTTGGGAAGATATCATCTAACAATGCATTGACCCTTTAATAGTTATTGATGACTCCAATGAGGACAATGTATTAGGATCCCCTTACTCTCCCTTGCTAACCAACTCTAGCTTCAACATGCCTTGAAATTTTATCTTATGTTCAACACTAAGAATCTATAGCGTCTAACATATTTCTTTCATTTGCACCTTATTTTATATCTTCTCTCAACAAGACATTTAGTTTTCCACTCGACATTTAATTTAGGAATTTAGGGTTTAACTAGACACTTAATTTTTTTATCTTTCATTGCTTTCGATGTTGACCTGAAAGTTGTTTTCACCCTCGAAATTTGCAAATATGTACTCTTTTAGTCCCATTAACTTACTTTTATGGTCATTTGTTGGATATTAACAAAATTATCTTATCTTATATCTCCACCCTCATATTTACAAATGATTATATGTACCCTTAATTGTTCATATTTACAAATGATTATATGTACCCTTAATTGTTGCAAAGATACCATTCACCATCATTCACCATCATAATGTCAAGATAAAGATTTTCTCACTTAAGTATACTGTTCAGAAAGACAATATGAACTCCTTCGAATATTTTTATTTTACAATAATGATGCATATATAGAGAGAAAGGGCATGGGCATGTTTGAATAAAAGTAGTTGGGATACTAAAACCAAACAATTTAAAATGAAAATGTCACTATTTCAACGAAAACATATGACAATTTCTCCGTGACTTAAGAAAATTCTGGTTGTCAAAGAAAATGCGTTGGATTTCATATGCCCTTCGCTCTTCTTTGCACCCATCAATAATTTCATAGCTACAACTTCTCGTCAATTTTTCCAAACCACCTTGCGGCTTGCACATTTAATAAAGAACACAGAACTTGCATGCTTGGGCATCACATGCTTGGGCATCACAGTTGAAACCACATAGTTGAAACTTGCACGCTTGGACATCACAGTCTCCATACATGACACAGAACACAGAGTGTCCACTACATCTACAACGCTCTGTACCACTTACAATACTGTTGGGGGGCCTGAAAATTATGCTTAGAAATCTCCTGCACATCTACTATGAAATCCAGTAAGGAGAAGAGCCTACACAAGAACATCAAATCCCATTATCATATCACAATACTGCTATAAAACAAATAACTAATTTCTAGCAAAAATATGAAACAAACTAAACCGGTAATAGCACAAACATGTTATGGGTCACCAAAAAAATAACAAAATTCAATTGGCTTACCATCCGAATAGATATATTATGCCCCTCTAATCTAAAGCACACAATAATTAAATTCAAATAGCTTTACCATCCAAATAATTATCATATGCCCCTTTGATCTCTCTCTATATGTAAAAATAAAATATTAGCATCTCACAACAAACACATAACACTTACTTTAAATCTTATGAACAACGTTTCCCACCACTCTCATATCCTCTACTAACTATGAAATAGATCACATACATACATAAGAATTGTGATGATGAAAAAATTACAAAAGAATGATGATCACATCCTCGTCCCTTTGCAACAGATGGATGCTCACTGATCCCACTGACACACTTAAACAGAGAGGGTGTCCACCAGATAAAGCCAGTAGCATGCTACCTTCTCTTTAAATTCTTCCCACCTTTTCCTAGCAAGTCTTCTTTAAGGCTACAGGGACAATGCTAGTTGTACTACTCCTCTTCTTGTAGGCTGAGGCTGAAGATGCATTCTGATTTCTTCGCCCCCTAGATGGTCTGGATGTCAGTTCTTGAATCTTTTACAATTTCGTAGCCCTTTTTTTTCAATCCATAATTTTGGTTTCCTTCAAATGTTTCAATGTTGCTGCAGCTGACAAGGAAGCAGTAGATATGCCCTTTCGAAACTTACTAAATAGTATTTCATTTGTTTCATTGGCTTCTTGTTAACTAGTAGAGACAACACGCTCAATTTTTTTCAGATCCTGGTACATAATTATTTTCATAACATTATCACCTGCACTACTCCTAGCTTTTTCTGAAAACCCATACGATTTAATGTTGAGATTTTCTCAGTTTCACTTAACTCCTTTTCCTGCAAGGGAAGGATAAAAAGAAAATCAACATTTCTTGTCTGATTTCACAAATTTTTAAGAGCATCTTCTCTTACAAGAACATATTATAAAGTTACATGTTCAGTTGCAACTGAGATTTTATCCTTCACTGCAGCAAACACCTAACCATGGAAAAACATTGATCTTTAGCTAACTACCATCTTGATTCATAAAGCATTGCAGCTTAAACCATCAAGTAAAAAAGGCATCCACCTTTTAAAAAAAAAGGAATCAACACTCTGCCAGAAAAAGACAGAGTATGGCCACAAATCATTATTTGAAAGCAAAGAAAAATACTGTTTAAACAAATTAAACAAATAATGAGAACACTGAATAGAGGTGGTCAAGAAGCATGCATGGCTTAGAAGTAATGGACAACAGGAAATAATGGTTGAGTGGTGATCACTTTTATACTTAATCGAATTTTCCATAGTTTATTTCCTTAATCATAGTCATTGCCTTTGCTGATGTAATCATTTAGCCTTTGTTGATGTAATCATTTACTCTACCCTTGAGGGAATTTAGTCTGGTTGACAAAGCATAACGAGGATACCTTAGTTGTCATTTTTCACAGAAAACTGACAACACTTTTCTACCCAGATAACCCTGTCCACTTGAACGTGGAAATTGGAGGGAGGAACTACAGGAGCCAAAATGGCAACCAAGCACCCAATCTAAGTTTATTTGAACTGATATAATTAAAATATTAATAGTCTAAGTTTGTGCTGATAGATGATTCAAAACTTTGAAAGGATGCTCATCTATCAAAACTTTGAAAGGATGCTTGGCTTTTGAGAATTTTGAGAATTATATGTATCGGGGGTTTTTCATTACATATTTGATGAAAAGTACATTTTACAATGTTTGAGATGACCAAAAGGTTGAAACATTTACTGTCAAAGAATCTTGCCACCCAACCCAACCCATGAATATTGATAGAATTCTTTGGTGATCAGGCTTAGAAGCTGGAAAAGAAAGCAATGGAAAATAAATATTCTAGAGAGGAGCATTTTAATTGATAGTTGACCAAAGGGAATTTTTATTTCACATTTTGAGTGAGCTACCAAATTTCTTAACGTGAAACAATCTATAGTTCCACAGACTGTAAAGAGTCTTGCCATTTTCAACTGTTCATCTAAAATATTTACATTTACAGTACCTAATTTGTCCATTGCAAAGAACATCTTACGATGCTGAATTTGAGCCAACATTCATGGCCTTTCCATGCCCACTCGGAAGTTAATAAAAGCACTTAAAACCATAACACTGTCATTTTGGAATAAGCCTGGGTGAGGAATTTGCTTGTCATTTGACTATCCAATTTCCATGCTTTTGTCATTTGTCTATCTTTTCAAAGAATTGAAAGACCCGCTCAAGAACCAGTATGATCTCAAGTCCCTTTCTTAAATGAGCAGTAAATAACCTATCCAGGGATGAATAAGAAAGATCCACAAATCAGAATCTCCATTTCAAACCTCTGCAGGCAAACACAGCACATGGACCACAGAAAACAGAACTCACAAGCCAAAATGTCTACATCAAGAAGAGGTAACTTTGCAAACATAACATCGCTCGGGAAAACACAACACTTGGACCACAGAAAACAGAGCTCACAAGACAAAATGTCTACATCAAGAAGAGGTAACTTTGCAAATATAACATTGCTCGAAATCATTTGCAAGCCAAGACAAGCCACACTTATACCCTGGTTTAACAATCACGTCGACGATTAGAAACCCATGTAGTGTTTTGTGAACTAGAAAAACTTCCCCATGTAATGTAATGTAATTTTAGAGCATTATGTCACAATGAGTATTCATTTAAAGACAATAGCATATATCTCCTCTTCCAGGTACATAAAGCATAAAATAAATATTGGAATAAGAATCTCCTACTGAAGCATTTTTTTTAGGGCACCCTCATACCTGTGTAGTATGAAATCTATGGTATAAGCCATAATAGGAGGAGCCGTGTTCAAGCTCTTGCAAAAAAGAAAGAACTATTTTGAATCATGCTGGGAGTTCAAAGAAACAATGGAAGTAAGATGTGAATTATAAAGGCCTGATGCTGCAAGGAATAAAACATCCGAAGATGTTTCGAAGCTTCTTCACTTAGATTTGAGTTATCAAAACCACCACCTCCATCATACATTGGACTTGCATTCTCTGCTTCACACAAATTAAGATAGTGGTGTGAAAAGCACATTCACACTATCAATCACAGAGGCTGTAAACTCATCACAAACAACACCGCTCTTGCAAAAGTTTAGAGAGTGAACTAATCCATATGCAATCCAGTAAATACCATTCATCGGTCTTTCTAGGTTCCATGAAACATTAACTTGTTCAGATACCAATAGTAATTACCTCCATTTCTGTTTCAAATACCGGTGATAATTACTGAAACCCCAAATTTGGATGCTAAACCACTCTTCGTATCCCACCAATGCAACTAACAGCTCCGAGTTACAATTCTATTTCAACATCTCAATTTTGATTCTTGTTGGTCCATATATGTCCAATGAATCTCTGTCCAGACAAAGCCCAAAAAAGGGATATTTACATGAGACTTTGTCCAAGTTATTATGCAGATCATATAAGACTTTGTATGAATTCAAAACAGAATTAGAAGAGTTACCAAATTTATGGTAAATCAGGGCTAATAGATTTTGAGATTACGAAGAATTCACAAATTTATGGTAAATCAGGGGCTAATAGATACATTGCAAAAAACAGGAATCCAAAAAAACTGAAAAACAAAAAAGCATAGCAAAAAGCATGAGAGTGCCTTTTAGTTTTACCAGCTTTTTTGGTGCGGTGCGGTGGACCAATTTTGAAATTTTCCATTCAATTGTCGATGAGAGAGGGAATTTATCTTTGTCTCATCTGTTAAACGGCTGTGGCGAGAGAGGGGGAGGCCAGTGTATCCGTTGAAAAGAAGTATATATATTATCAAAATCCTCCAAAAATTTCACATTTATTTCTTCCTCCCTCTTTATCTCTGGTCTGGTCAGGTATATTTGCGAGGTTGGGCGTCTCAGTCTGCATCTGTGCATGTGCCTGAGCCTAAGCCTGTGCCTATGCCTTCTCATATCATGTGTGTATGTGATATGTGAGGCAAAAATTGGATTCGGATCATCCTCTGTTGGAGAAAACATCTTCAAAGGAGGGGTGGTTGAGCTGCTCAAGGGTTACTGCTCTATTTCAATGATGGCTTATTTATATTCCAGGTATATTTTACTATTATTTGCTTTTCTCTCTGCTCTTCTCTTCTCTCACAGACACCATAGTTTTTTTTTTAATTCATTTCAGAAATTTTAATGTACATTTTTCCATGTCAAATCTAATGCATGACCTTACTTTCATTCTCTCAAAATTATCAAATCTCATGCATGACCTTACTTTCATTCTCTCAAAATTATTATAGTGTTTGGTTCGATTCTTTTCTGGATAATAACCTCCATTTGGAAATAATGATCAACGCTCTCTCCCAATAATCGCAGGTACATTTCCTCTCCAACTGTAATCCTTTCATTTCATCTATCCCATGTCATCTTTTTTTATTTATTTATTTCTCCAATCCCATGTCCAGCATTTTTCTGTTAATTTCTGCCCTTGGAGACAAACCCTAGTCCTTCGATAATTTCTTCAACCATCCCATTCATTTCAGCGTTCTTTCTGCCCTCATAGACAAACCCTAGTCCTTTGATAATTTCTTCAACCATCCCATTCATTTCAGCATTCTTTCTGCCCTCGGAGACAAACCCTAGTCCTTTCATTTCCACAATCCCAATCGTTTTCTTTTTTAATTCATTTCAGAAATTTTAATGTACATTTTTTCATCTCAAATCTAATGCATGACCTTACTTTCATTCTCTCAAAATTATTATAGTGTTTGGTTCGATTCTTTTATGGATAGTAACCTCCATTTGGAAATAATGATCAACGCTCTCTCCCAATAATCGCAGGTACATTTCCTCTCCAACTGTAATCCTTTCATTTCATCTATCCCATGTCATCTTTTTTTTATTTATTTATTTCCCCAATCCCATGTCCAACATTTTTCTGTTAATTTCTGCCCTTGGAGACAAACCCTAGTCCTTCGATAATTTCTTCAACCATCCCATTCATTTCAGCGTTCTTTCTGCCCTCATAGACAAACCCTAGTCCTTTGATAATTTCTTCAACCATCCCATTCATTTCAGCATTCTTTCTACCCTCGGAGACAAACCCTAGTCCTTTCATTTCCACAATCCCAATCGTTGTAGCTTTCTTTTTGACAATTTTTCCAACCATCCGATTCAGTAATTATGATGATGAGAAGAGAATCGGCATTAGGAGAGCTTCCATGCATCTATGAACAAGGTATCATCCATCCATCCATGTCATACCACACCATAAATTTAGTTTCTCCATTTCATTTAGTCTAGAGTTAATTATTAAGTTTAACCTGCCTATGTGTCTAGTTTCATTTCCCATGAATGGAGTTTTATTTTAGTTTCTCCATTAAAGGAGTTTTAGTTTAGTTTCTCCATTCCATACTGTAGTTTTTCCATTTCATTTAGTCTAATTGAACTGGCCTGTGTGTTTAGTTTCATTTCCCATGAATGTAGTTTTATTTTCCTTTCTCCATTAAAAGAGTTTAATTTAGTCTACCCACTTCAGCAATCCAATCCAATCCAATCCAAATTTAGTGTAGTTTCTTCATGCCATCGTAGTTTAGTTTTATCCACCTGTGTGTTTATTAAGTTTAACTCTATTATGTTTTCTTTCTCATTAGTGTACTGTGATGTAGTTTGAGTTTGTTTTTCCGCTTATTAATTTAGTTCCTCAGATATAGAGTTGGCTGTAACTTCAGAACCTAACTTTCTTAAAATGTGATTTTATCTAGAAAGACAGTTTTTCATGGGTGCAAGTTTAGTGTCACCAGTGCATTAAATTTAATTTTTTTTAGTTTTTCAAGAGTGTAAGCTTAGTGTTACTAGTGCATTAAATTTAATTTTTTTATCTATAAAAACAGTTTTTCATGGGTGCAAGTTTAGTGTCACCAGTGCATTAAATTTAGTTTTTTTTTAGTTTTTCAAGAGTGTAAGCTTAGTGTTACTAGTGCATTAAATTTAATTTTTTTTAGCAATACATTACATTTAATTTTTTTAGTTTTAGTAATGCAGTTTAATTTCTCTATCAATGATTTTGCATTTATAGGAAGTTGGTTTTTCACTTTTCATATTTTATAAATATATACTTTTATTAATATTATAATTTATATATAAAATATATTAATATTTTATACTATATATTAAATTATGATTTTTGTCAATATTTTATAGTTTATATATTATATTATGTTTTTAGATTCTATTAAATTATGATTTTTATCAATATTTTATAGTTTATATATTATATTATGTTTTTAGATTCTATTAGTTTAGTATATATATATATATCTCAGTATAGTTTAGTTTAACTTTAGATGGACTTTTTAAAATTTTGTTTTTAAGTAGTAGAGTTTTGTTTAATTAATTTATTTTAATAATTTGAATTTTTAATAATTAATTACAATATAGAATGATGTATTTATTTAATTAAAATTATATAGGTTAGAGTAGGTTAGTGTTGGCTAGGTTAGAATAGGTTACAATAGGATAGGTTAGGTTAGGGTTGAGTATGGTAAAATAGGCTAGGCTAAGCTAGTCAAGAGTAGGCTATGCTAGAGTAGGCTAAGCTAGCACATTCTAAGTTAGAGTGTAAGCTAGGCCAATCTAGGCTAGAGTAGGCTAGGTTAGGGTAGAGTAGGCTAGGATAAGAGTAGGCTATGCTAGAGTAGGATAAGCTAGCACATCTTGAGTTAGAGTGTAAGCTAGGCCAATCTAGGCTAGAGTAGGCTAGTTAGAGTAGGTTAGAATAGGCTAGTTAGAGTAGGTTAGAGTAGGCTAGGTCAGGCTAGAGTAGGCTAGGCTAGGCTAGTCTAGAGTAGGCTAGAGTAGGCTACATTAGGTTAGACTATGCTAGGCTAGGTTAGAATATACTAGGCTAGGCTAGCCTAGACTACGCTAGAGTAAGCTATGATAGAGCAACCTAGAGTAGGATAGAGTAGGCTAGAGAAGGGTAAGCTAGAGTAGGTTAGAATAGGCTAGCGTAGACTAGGCTAGAATAGGCTATAGTAGGCTAGGCCAGGGTAGGTTAGGCTAGTCTAGAGTAGGCTAGGCTAGTCTAGAGTAGGCTAGGCTAGAGTAGGCTAGGCTAGAGTAGGCTAGCCTAGTGTAGTCTAGAGTAGGTTAGGCTAGGCTAGAGTAATCTAGGATAGAGTATGTTAGGCTAGGTTAGGCAAGGTTAGAGTAGCCTAGGCTAAGCTAGGCTAGGCTAGGCTAGAATAGGCTAGGCTAGACTACGCTAGGCTAGAGTAGGTTAGGCTAAGCTAGGATAGGCTAGGTTAGAATAGACTAAGCTAGTGTAGGCTAGGCTAGACTAGGATAGGTTAGAGTAGGATAGAGTAGGCTAGGCTAGAGTACATTGGGCTAGATAGGCTAAAGTAGGCTAGAGTAGGCTAGGCTAGTGTAGGCTATACTAGACTAGGCTAAGCTAGAGTAGGATAAGTTAGGCTAGAGTAGGCTAAGTTAGGCTAGGCTAGGTTAGGCTAGGCTAGGTTAGGCTAGGCTAGGGTATGCAAGGCTAGGCTAGAGTAGTTTAGGCTAAGTTAGGCTAAAGTAGGCTAGGCTAAGTTATGCTAAAGTAGGCTAGGCTAGGCTAGGCTAGGCTAGGCTTATCCATGTTAGAGTAGGCTAGGGTAGGCTAGGGTAGGCTAGGCTAGGCTTAGCCATGTTAGAGTAGGCTAGGCTTCGCTAGGTTAGATTAGGATAAGCTAGGTTAGGCTAGAGTAGGCTAGGCTAGGCTAGGCTAGGTTAGGCTAGAGTAGGCTAAGCTAGGCTAGAGTTGATTAGGCTAGTATACGCCAGAGTAGGTTGGTGTAGGCTAGGCTAGGCTATAGTAGGCTAGGGTAGCCTAGAGTAGGCTAAGCTAGAGTAAGCCAGGTTAGAGTAGGATAGTGTAGGGTAGGCAAGAGTAGGATAGATTAGGCTAGTATAGGCTAGGAAAGAGTATGCTAGAGTGCATTGGGCTAGAGTAGGCTAGGCTAGATTAAGATTGAGTAGGTTAGACAATACTAGGCTAGAGCAGGCTATGGTAGAGTAGACTAGAGTGGGATAGAGTAATCTAGGCTAAAGTAGGCTAGACTAGCCTAAAGCAAGGTAGGCTAGGCTTGACTAGGATAGGCCAAGTTAGAGTAGGCTAGGCTAGGCTAGAGTAGGATAGCCTATGCCATAGGCTAGAGTAGGATAGCATATGTTATAGGCTAGGATAGGCTAGAGTAGGCTAAGTTAGGTTAGGCTAGGCAGCCTAGGTTAAGCTAGGTTAGGGTAGGGCATGGTAAAATAGACTAGGTTAGGCTAGAGTAGGCTAAAGGAGACTAAGCTAGCACATGGTGAGTTAGAGTGTACGCTAGGCTAGTCTAGGGTAGAGTAGGCTAGAGTAGGCTAGGCTAGACTTAGCTAGGCTAGAGTAGGCTAGAGTAGGCTAGAGTAGACTAGGGTAGAGTAAGCTAGGTTAGAGTAGGCTATAGGAGGATAAAGTAGGCTAGACTAGGATAAGCTAGAGTAGGCTAGGCTAGTGTAGGATAGGCTCGGCTATGCTAGGCTAGGCTAGTATAGGCTAGGTTAGGCTAGGCTAGGCTAGGCTAGCATAGAGTAGTCCAGATTAGGCTAGTCTAGGCTAGAGCAGGTTAAGATAGAGTAGACAAGGCTAGGCTAGAGTAGGCTAAGTTAGGCTATGACAAGCTATGTTATGCTAGGCTAGTCCAGGCTTAGCTAGAGTAGGGTAGGCTAAGTTATGCTAGAGTAGGCTAGGCTAGGCTTGGCTAGGTTAGAGTAAGCTAGGATAGGTTAGGCTATGATAGATTAAGCTAGGCTGGGTTAGGTTAGAGTAGGCTAGGGTAGGCTCGAGTAGGATAGGTTGGGCTAGTTTAGGATGGGCTAGTTCAGGTTAGGCTAGGTTAGGCTAGAGTAGGCTACGTTAAGCTAGGCCAAGCTAGGCTAGGCTTGGCTAGGCTAGGGTAGGGTAGGCTAAGCTATTCTAGTGTAGGCTAGGGCATGCTAGGCCAGGTTAGAGTAGGATAGTCTAGGCTAGAGGAGGCAAGGCTAGACTAGGCTATGTTGGGCTAGGCTAGAGTAGGATAGACTAGGCTAGAGTAGGCTAGGATAGGCTAGAGTTGGCTAGGCTAGTGTAGGCTATGGTAGACTAAGCTAGGCTAGAGTAGACTATGCTAGAGTAGGCTAGGCTAGAGTAGGTTGGTGTAGTCTAGGATACGCTAGGTAAGGCTATAGTAGGCTAGGCTAGACTAGAATAAGCTAGGGTAAGTTAGAGTAGGTCGGGCTAGAGTAGGCTAGGTTAAAGTAGGTTAGTGTAGTCTAGGATAGAGTAGGTCAGAGTAGGCTAGACTAGAGTAGACTAGGCTAGAGTGTGCGCGAGTACATTGGGCTAGAGTAGTCTAGAGTAGGATAGGAAATAGTATGTTAGGCTAGAGTAAGCTAGACTAGGCTAGATTGTACAAGGCTAGACTAGACTAGGCTAGGTTAGAGTAAACTTGAGTAGGCTTGAGTAGGCTAGACTAAACTAGGCTGGAGTAGACTGGAGTGGGATAGAGTAAGCTAGGCTAGAGTAGGCTAGGCTAGGCTAGGCTAAGCTAGAGTAGGCTAGGCTTGGGTAGGCTTGGGTAAACTTGGCTATGTAGGATAGGTTATGCTAAGCTAGGCTAGTTTAGAGTAGGCTTGCTAGGTTAGGTTAGGCTTGGCTAGTCTAGGCTAGGCTAGTCTAGGATAGGCTAGAGTAGGCTAGGATAAGCTAGGTTAGGCTAGGCTAGAGTAGGCTAGGCTAGGCCAAGCTAGGCTAAGATAGAGTAGGCTAGGCTAGAGTAGGCTAGAGTGCATTGGGATAGAGTAGGCTATACTAGACTTGGCTAGGCAAGAGTGGGCTAGAGTAGTTTAGGCTAGGCTAGAGTAGTCTAAGTTAAAGTAGGCTAGCATAAGCTAGGTTAGAGTATGTTAACTCCCAAAATGAAACCGTCCTTTCGGTTGAGTTTTGTGATGGATACCATAGCTTTAGGTAGTATCTTCAAGTCATTTTTTGAGTTTTTACAGCTGAGAAAAGTTTTGGTTTTGGTGTGTCTTAGAAAATAATTGACCCATAAACTCTTCTCTTTCAAAATTGTAATTTTTTACTTTCCACAGCTAACGTGTTTTCAAAAGGTTCATTGTGCGCTGTGGAAAGTGTCCACTTTCAACAGCTAAGGAGATCGTTTCATCAGTTGACGCGCTGTTGAAAGTGACAAATATCAAAAGGTTTTGAAAATCAGTTCTTGGGTGGCGCACTGTGAAAAGCACACACTTTCCGCAGCTAAGGAGCGATTTTGATTGATATGGCACGCTGTTGAAAGTACTTACTTTCAGCAGCTAACATGGGTTTCTTCGCAGAGTCGCGCGCTGGTGAAAGTGGTCGCGCGCTGGTGAAAGTGGCAAGCGAGCGTTTGGCAGAGGCGTTCTCCATGGGTCGTTGCTGCATGAAGCAGGAATCACGTGCGTGATATCCACGTATGAAAACAATGATGATGTGATCACTCCCACGTCAGAGAAAATCCAAGGCATGCGCTGATAGGAGTGGGCAATCATGGAAACTAAATCGTGCATGTCAGATATGACTGGAATTCCAATTCGTTCCAGAAACCACGCTCAACTTTCATCACATTCGGAATGGCAAGTTCGTGTTTGGAGATGAAGGTACAGAGGAGGTATCGCCGACCTGACACCATCAAATCAAACAGAGGTCTCGCATCACAAACCGTTTACAAAACACTGTCAAAGTTTTCATTTAATTCAAAACAGAGCCGAAGCCGGGACTGCTTTCAACAGCGCAAAACCTCGGCTCGACTAGGCGGTTACAGGGTTTACATTTGTCAAGTGTTTGAGCTCCAGAATGGAGAAAAAACGCAGTGGTGTTTTACTCAAACGAGAATTGGATAATTTATCCTTTTTGGAATCACATCCCGAGGTTCAGAGGCATTTTTCAAATGCGGGTTGCATGGAATTCGTAGAAAGGTTACAAGTTGGGTCTCACTAGGCCACTGCCGAAGCCTTCGCCAAGACATTTGATGGCAACAAAGCTCACGTTGGCTCTGTAGAAATCAAGGTGGATGAGGCTGTCATTGCCACAGCTACATGATTGCCCAAAACTGGTCAAAAATGGTTTAAAACCACCGCTCCTAAGAATCTGGATTTCAGGGTCTGTTTGAAGGATGGGTACAAGCACAAAGCATGGATAAAAGGTATGATCATATCATATCTAGCTGAAGAGTGGCAAGATTTATTCAAAGGGATTCAATTATACATTACATCAGAAGGAAGATACGATAAATTGATGATGTACCACTTTGAACTTATGGATCACTTCACAGGCAAGACCCCCATCAATTTGCCCTATTTCCTATATCACAGTTTGATTAAAGTCTGCAAGAGAATTAGAGCTCAACCTTTGAGCATAAAATCGACTCTCTGTCACCTAGGCCTCATTAAATTGATTCTTCTGCAAGAATTGAAACAACAGAGGAGATGCTGGGAGCATTTTCTGTTCTGGGAAGGTTTTGAAACCCAGAACCAGACTGCGAATGAACAGATGGCTAGTGCAAGGAGGCAATCATCCCCTAATAGCAGCACGAGAAGAAGAAGGGCTTTATCAGGACCTTCAGAGGACAGGGTATCTAGATTGAAGCCTCACAGTTTGAAGAGGAAATTGAATTTCGAGCAGACTACCGAGCAGACTATACAACAGAGTTCAGGACATCCTACACAACAAAGTACAGGGAATAATATCCTAAATTTACCATACTGAGATTCAGAATCTGAGAAGAAAGATCAGTGCCCTGCCATCAGGAGTTCTGAGAAATCAACAGAATGTGCTCAGAACTATGAAACTTTCAAGCAGACAGAGTAGGGAGAATCATCAAAAAACCCCAGGTCAAATAAATATCAAAGGATCAAACATCTCAAGGGGGTGATTGCCCAGCAGGAAGTTTTGGAGCGGGTGATTAAGGATAGGTATAAAAAACTATCTGACAACTTTGCCAAGACAAATGCAGCTTTCGAAAGATTGGCCAAGGAGAGCGTTAAAGAGAAAAAGAGGAAGGAAAAGATCACTAAAAACTGCAGCAGCTTAAGATTGCTTGTCAAAAACCTCAAAAAGTGGATTAAGGGATTGAAACAAAAGCTGAAACAAAGGTCTCATCCAGACCTGGAAGTTCTTGCTTAGGTGGCCGTCAATATGCAAGGTGAGAAGTCAGATGCCAACTGATTTTGGTGTGAAATCAATTTTGAAGGCGAAAGCTATTTTTGTGCACTATCGGGACTTTCAACAGCGCCAGGCGACTATTTCATTACCCGTTATCTGTTGAAAGCGACAGCTTTCAACAACTAACCCGTAAAAATTTCAAACGGTTGCGCTGTTGAAAGCTGGGCAAGCAAATTTTGAAGCCGAGAATGCAACAGTTTATTTCAAACCTATTTCGAAGATATGCCAACGTATCAGTGGGATGTTAAATTGCATACAAGGATTTCAACCTCAGGGATTCGAGGGATTTTGGTTACTCATTCAAAACCATATCCTAAAACTCAACCATAAATATTGGGAAATTGAACAATCACGTATAGGTGTCACGCTACTTCACCACATTGCAAATGTTGAAGGTTAGAGGAAGCAAATGGTGATTTTTGTAAACCAAAGACAGTTCGAACACTCAGCCCATTTGATTGAAGACTTTAATTTCAAAGTAGTTTAGATAGAATAGAACTGTTTTTATTTAATAACAGATCCATGTTTTTAGGATCTGTGCCACTGCTTGTAAGGGCTATAAATGCCTGTTTTGATATCAAACAATGGTTCGATTTTGAATAGAGTAATTGGCTATTGTACTCAAACCTTTTATGTTAATACAGATCACAGGTTTCTTTCAATTTTGATTGTCAGCTTTCCATCTTTCTTCTGCACTATTATCTGTGTTGTTAAGCTTTGAATGGCTGTTATCCCATTGTTTAGCTCATAGCTTGATAATAAGTTTCTTGATTGTCTCTTAGACCCTGCTTTGCACTGGTTTAGTTACAATTTGTTCTCCACCCACTTTAAAGTTACCTGCTGATTAATCAATCTTTGAGAGCACTGTCTATTTGTTTATCATTTTCATGTTTGAATGCTATAAGCTAAATTGAGTTGTCCCATTGATCCACATTTACAAAATACAAAAACATTTATTTCTTAAGTTACCAAGCACCTTTGGTCTACAACCACAAAGGGTTTCTTGGAGTGATAACAAATTGGCGCCGTTGCCGGGGAGAGGAGATCGAAGCTCAGCTTCTCTGGGAGACGACATAGATCCATCTTTGATGATAGACAAAGCCTAAACATCACTTGGTTGTACATTTTCTATCTGGCGACTCCATTGACGAAGTGGCTCCCAAAAGAGCTCACACCAGGGAAAACCCAGAAGGCCCATTGACAACATCAGTTCCTGATCCAGAAAAAATCATCAGCAAGGGAAAAGCATTGCACAGACAGGCCTCTGGATCTGCAGCTGCAATTGATTCAGGTATTCCAATTGATACTCCTATTTCTATATCTGAAAAGTTTTTGGTTGAAACCCCTGCTGAAATTCAAAATTCCAAAGAAATAAAAAGTTCATCTCAAGCTGCTAGGGTAGAAGAACCATCTTTTTCTTCCAATATCACTGATTCTTCCCTTGAGATTGAAATTTCACCGCATCCAAAATAACATTCCTCTCCATCTTCTTTTAATTCATCACCTAACAAACCTTCAAAGGGTTTTCTGCACACTTATACAAATCTTCCTGTCCTTGAGGAAATTCTTCAAGATCTATCCTCTAAGGGTGAAGAAAACCTAGCCTTGTTGCTCAATCAGTTTTATAAAGAATCTTACTTCCCATCAACTTCTGTAGCTGATGTTCAGGGTGAAGTGAGACAGTCATTCATTTCTAATTCAGGTAATTCATCCCCTCCATCATCTCCTCCGAATCGCCCATCCCCTCCATTATCTCCTACAAGCTCTTCATCTTCATCCATCACCAAGACTGTCATGGCTGCCCCTTTGACCAAAATGGAACAAATCCTGACAAACAGATATGCCCCTCTTGTCTTGCCAAACCCCTTGTCTGCCATGCCAACAGGTGACTACAAGAAATACATGCCGAAGTTTACCGGAGCAGGGGAATACACAACTGAAGAACACATTGAAGCATTCTAAGCTTATGCAGAAAACATAAATATCTCAGAGGAAGATGTATGGACTAGAGTCTTCGTCCAGAGTCTAGATGGCCAAGCCCGAAAATGGTTTAAAGAGCTGCCAGCAAATTCAATCACTGGCATTGAGAAGTTAGATGCAACATTCTTGAAGTATTGGGGAGAAAGACGAGATCTGTTATACTACATGTCTAAATTCGGAAATTTGAAAAGAAAAGATGGAGAACCAGTCTCAGACTTTATCAAAAGATTCAACAAGATGTTTGGTAAGATCCCTGCAGAGATCAAACCAAGCGATGCATCAACAAAAATCACGTTTTCTGCGGCCTTTGATGCAGAGTTCTGTCTTATCCTTAGAGAAAGATGGTCAGCCATGCTTTCTTTAATGAAAGATGCTGCTCTTGAAGTTGAATCGAACATCACAGCCTCTCAGAAGCTCAAAGGGAGGGCTGAAAAGAAGAAATCTGTTGTCGAATCTTCTTCTTCTTCTAATAGTCAAATGGAAAAAATGGCTAAAATGTTGGACAGCCTAACATCAGAAATGTCAAAGTTAAAATTCCAAAGCCAACCACCAGCAAAAGAAAAAGAGTCAAATACTTTTGCCCCTAGAAATCCTAATGCTTTTCCCTATAGAAGAAATAACCCACAAACTCAGATTTTTCAAAGAGATAGGAATTCTAATGAAGATCAGAGGATAAAATTCCCTCTGCAGAATGTAGTCATGGAAGAAGACAATGGCGAAGGTCAAGAGGATGGTGAAGGCGACATTCATTGTGTTGGAGATGAGACAGGGACATCTTATCTCACACAACAAGATTATGAGCAATCGTTAATGACTGAACAAGCAGAAGATGATCTCCTCGGTGATGGCATCTTTACAACAGAGGATAAGAATAGGTACAACCTCCGGTCTAAATCTAAAGCTGCCCAAGTAGATGCATCATCTTCTCCTGTAGAGACTGTTGCCCCTGTCAAACAAAAAGACCATACATCAGAAGATCAGCCTGCCAAGTCTTCAAAGGAGAAAGCACCAGTCTCTCCCAAGAAGATTGTTGCCCCTGTCAGTCAGCAAACTCCAGAGATCCAGCCTCTTGTTGAACAACAGAAGAATCAAGAAGCCCCTTCGAGCCAGGTAAAAGTTTCTGATAAAATTGTTGATAAGCCTCCTTATTCTTTTAATTTCGAGGCTGAATTACAAAAGATCAAGATTCCAATCCCTCTTGTTGAGCTGATGAAAAATGAGATGTTTAAAAGAGATATCCTCAAAACTTTAGACCCATAGTCAGTATCTCATTCTGTTGATATCCTCAATATTTATGATGATAAACCAACCATCACTCTGGGCCAAATGGTAGAAGACAGAGATGAAATCTGTCCTCCCTTCTACATCTCATTAAACATTCATGAAAAGACACTGCATAATTGTTTATTGGACTCCGGTGCTTCACACAACTTGATGCCAAAGGCTGTCATGGATGAGCTTGGGTTGGAAATCACCAAGTCTTATCATGACCTTTTTTCCTTCGATTCTCGAAAAGTCAAATGCCTTGGGATGATTAAGGATTTGGCAGTGACCTTGACCCAAGCATCAATGAAAACGATGGTGATGGACATAGTGGTGGCTGACATACCTCCAAAATT
>JASDQU010101273.1:378769-410605 GCA_032191745.1 Picea mariana | reverse complement strand
CTAGGAGGGAGTGTTGATATTATGGTAGCTGCGGGAGGTATTTACCTCCACGTGTAAACCTGACGAGAATAGAATATTCTGGGAAGCAAGAAGAAACCCTAATTGATTGGTTAATAACCCTAGAAGACAAGTCAACTCAAGGGAATGACTTGTATTAGGTTATTAGTCTCCATGAGAAGAAGTTGACTAAAGGAAATAATATATAATAAAGGATTAGTACCCAGAATAAGAAGTCGGCCCAGTCAGTCTACCAAATTTAGTATAAATACAGGAGGCCCGTCTTCATTCTGGCAGGCATTTTCAGAAATGTAGAAGCAACACTTGTGCACACTGCAGTTGGCCAGTTTGTGTGCAAGTCTGGAGGAGAGTTGTCATTGCAACTGCTACAACTAGCAGATTTTGGTTTTGTCTTGGACTATCTCTTGGTTATGGTTTGGACTATCTGGTTAGCTCTTGTTTGATGCATTATCCTTGGAGAAGGGTGCGCTACCCTTTGTTTGGCTATCTAGCCTAGGGTTTGCTTCCAAAATGATTCTTTGTCAAGGTTAAGGTGCTTGGAGGGTGGATTCGGCCTATGGTTGGGTGACAATAGTGATATTGTCTATGGTAAAATGAGCACATCCATCATATTCTAACAGATGCATCATGGAAAATTGTTGGAATGGGAAAGGTACAAATAAAGCAAAAGAATTGAAACCAATGGTTGTTGAAAGAGGTAAGACATGTTCCATATCTAAGGAAAAATCTAATTTCAATAGGGCAGTTGGAAAGTGAAGGATTTATATCCATATTTATAGATAAGGCATGGAAGGTGTTGAGATCAATTCCACTTCCAAAATTTCCCTCCCCTTTTCTATTTTATCAACTTATTTTGTCCATTTATTTTCCCTCTTCTATACTTACCCAAAATTCCCCTTTTCCTTTTTCCCTTCTATTCTCCCTTTCTAGTTACTATACTTAATCATTTTTCCAAAAAGGGTTCGCGTGTTGGAGGACTCACGGATCCTCATCTTCATACACACTCTCACATCATGAGGCCCACCGACTGCCACATTATCCTATACTTATCCGTTTCTGCAATCGCGGGTTTTCGGGTTGGCGGGTTTCAAGATTTCATATCCCTTGTTCCATGACATACATTTTGTACCCAAATGATCCACGATCTACATTTTGACCATTGGAATCCCTGAGCTCCTAAGTATCTTATCTCTCCTATATTGAGTCTGACCGACTGTGTTACAACACTTAGCTAATTCTCAACCTTTTGCAAAGGTGGGTTCTCGGGTTCCCAGGTTGGCGGGTTCACAAAATTCCCAAATTCTATTTTCTCTCGTCTGTCCCCGCCACCTTCACACTTTTTCGAATACACATTTATTATGGTTTAATGCTAATAACTCATCATGCAGGTCCCATAAATATTTCCATTAATAAGTGAAGGGCTCGAGGATATTTCTTATTAAAAGACATTAAAGAACGAATTGTAGAAGATTATATTATATCCCCAAGCTTGCTCACATCATCCAGTAGATATGTGGAGAACAATATCAAGAAAAGAATGGCACTGATTACAAAATATTGGGAAATTTCAAAGAATATGATTTCTTTTGGCTTGAGGGCGCATGCCTTCCATGTGTATCCATAGGTCGACCTAAAAAATGAAGAAGGTTTATAACTTGATGCCATGGTACCCTTTGGTATTAAAGTTTGCAACATGTCAGAGCTAAAGAGAAGAGAGGAGGACCTTCCCTCTCCAAGTTGGATCAAGCAGCTGAATGCCTGCTGGAAAGAAAAAATAAAGAACTTTAACAACATTGTTCAAGCGTGAAACCAAGCCATAACATGGATGTTTCCATTTCGGTCCTAACAGATTCAAACATAAACATTTTTGGCGACCATACTGGGGATTTGAACAAAAATTTGTAACATGGTCTAGCATTTTTGAAATAATATATGACTTTGAACCAGGGTAATCAACCCCATTTGGAAATTGGATTAAATAATCAATGAAGCATTTTACATCAGTTGTACAATCTGGTAATAACAACAACCAAGACCCAAGAAGATTTATAAAAATCCTAGAAGATATTATTCCAAGAAGAATAAAGAGAAATCCCCGAAGAAAGAGGAGAGAGGAACAACAAGACCGAAGAAATCAAAGGCTAGAAAGAGCAGCACAAGAACAAGGTCAAGATTGAAGCTGGACGAATACAAGGGACCCATTACCAAAAGTAAAAGCAAACTACTCTTTATTCTTAAAAGTGAAAATCCTATCCCTGGAATCTTCCCAGATATGGAAGAAAGAAACTAACAACCCCGATATGAGAATCATGAGGAGAGACAAGGAGGTGGAAGAGATGCTACAAGAAATCAAGGAAACCCAAGATTTGAAAATTGACGAAGGGTAAGAGAGTCCCATCTAAATCTCATAGGTGAGCAACATGATCTCCATGTTCTCCCTAAGGGAACCTTAAAGGAATTTTATGGAGACAGAGAAATCGACGCAAAGAGGCATCTGCACTTATTTCTTGATGTTTGTGATTTTCACTGTGTTGAGTATGACAATGTCATGGTAAGGTTGTTTCTGCAAACTTTATTGGGAAGAGAATATGAATGGTATACGACATTTCCCAGTAGATAAATTCACTCATTTAATGACCTTGAAGTTATGTTCCTAACTATGTTTTCCCCTCTAATTTCCTACCATACCCTTCTCACCGATTTCACCCAGATTGTTTTGAGCAAGAATGAGAGGATATAATATTTTAATCTCAGTTTCAATAAAACCTTGAGTAGGATTCCAGAAGATAAAAGACCAAATGACCTAGTCATTCTTGGTTTTTATAAGAATGTAATTCCCCGAATGTAAAATATGCTATTAGAACATCCCAAATGGATACTTTGGAGGAGGCAATGACTAAAGCCACTAAGATGGAAGAAATTATGATTGAAATGGGTGACGACCCGATATTATACTGGGAAGAGTACAAAGGTAGTTGGGAGGATTAAATATTGATAATCAAGGAGCTTCCAGTTCAAGAAAGGATGAAGAATTAAAGCCTTGACCAACTCAAAACAAAACGATGGGAGGATGATTTTTCAAGGGAACCATACCTGACGTAAAGGTTTACCCTATTGCGACACATGAGACTAAGAAAAGAATCGAAATTGCATAGATGGATAAAACCATCAAACAAATGCAGAACAAGATAACCAGACTAAGAAGGGGAGATAATTACATGCCAAATCCAATAATTCCAATCCTAGAGTAAAGGAGGAACCCTCCCCAAGAAAAAAGAGTGAGGTTTGAGAACACGGATAATCCACAAATACCAAGGGTTCCCATAAAACCTACTATGAATGTCGTTGTTTTGGATGATGTCTATGATGAGCAGTTAATTGAGCAAGAGAATTATTACTCACTTGATGAAAGCTATGAAACTGTGCAGATGGACGGATGCGAGACGTCCATGTATATATTTGAAGAGGGTGAAAACGATCTCAACTCACAAGAAAACATCGCCCAAACAAGATGATTTGTAAATAGACCAAAAAATAAAGGCGATTATGATAAAGAGAACCAAAAATAAAAAGAAAAAGAAAATACAAATGAGAAAAGATAAAATGATAAAGTGACGGATAGCATTGGAAGTAAAAGGCAACACATGACATCAAACTCCACTCAAATGAAATATAATGTTGTAGAGGATTTGAGTAAATTAAGGATAACCCTACCCTTTACGTAAGTGGTGAAGATTCCCCAACAAAGAGAAAACATTTTGAATTTGTTGGATGATCCATCTGAAAGAGCAGAAGTTGTTGTTACTAGTCCAAAACAAATCCCTAGCCAGTCAACTGCCAAGATAAGAGGTAAAATTCCTCCATTTTACATTTCTATTGAAAATCATGATGTTGCACTGCATAATTGTTTAGTTGACACTGGCACGACGAACAATATCATGCCACTGGTGGTCATGGAAGCATTGGGCATGAGTTGCAGCAAGTATTATGAAACCAATGAAATTATATATGCAATTGATTCTAGAAAAGTGTCAGCATATGGAGAAATCAAGGACTTTTATGCTTGGATTACAACATCCCCCCATATCATTACAATTTTCAATATTGTTTTGGTAGACCTTCCTCCAACATATGAAGTTGTGATGGAAAGATATTGGACATGTATGATCGAGGCATAATGAACGATGAAAGTTGTATGATGTTGCCAGGAAAAGAAGGAACAATGATTAAAGTGCCCCATGAACCTAGAAAACCCTTCCCTTTCAAGAAGATGGACAATGAATTGATGGAGGATTATATAGATGCTGGGATTGGAAACTATGCAATCCTAGACATAGAGCATAAAAAAATCCTAGAGAAAGTGAAAGACATGGAGAATCAAGATTGTCCATTTGAAGGGTATTGGAGGATGTTATTTGATGGAGCTTGTTCAAGCTCTGGGAATGGAGTTGGAGTTGTTCTTATGATTCCAAGTAAGATTATGCATCCACATGCTATTAGACTGGAATTTTCATGCACTAATAACGAGGCATAGTATGAAGCTTTGATTCAAGGGATGATCCTTGCACAGGAAATAAAAATATAACATCTAATTGTAACTGGCGACTCAAAGTTGGTCATCAATCAGGTTACCCAGAGGCATAAAATAAAAAAGGAAAGACTTAAGTTGTATTTCAAAAGAGATAACAAATTGATGGAATCTTTCAGTTCCTTCAACATTTATTTTATTCCAAGGGACAAGAATCATAAGGTAGTTTCATTAGCTTTAGCAGCCTCATTGTCAAACCCAGACGATATCCAAAGAATAACGTCTTTCCAAGTAGAAAAATCTTTCCGACCGTCCGTTCACGATAACATTGAGTACTTGCAAGTGTTTGAGAATGATGAACAACTAGATTTTTTTTTGTTAAATGACAACGATGATGAAGATGATCACTAGTCTATTGTCCCCAAAGATTGTATACAATCTGAATCTCTTTTTACGAAATATTATAATGATAGGAATATCCTTGAAGAATTTTTAGTTCAAAAAGTGCAAGAAACGAGAAAACTCAATATTGGAATTGACAATTCCCCGAAATATGTCAACTTGGGAGTTGATTACACCACTAAGGAATTTTATCAATATGTTTCATTGTTCAATGAGTACATCGATGTGTTCTATTGGACCTATGATGATTTAAAATATTACGATAAAACTATATTCCAACATATCATTCCTTTGAGGGAAGGATCAAAGCTAGTGAAGAAAAAAACAAGGATGATGAATCCCAAGCTGAAACCTATGGTAAAGATTGAATTGGAGAAATTGAAGAAGGAAGGAACAATTTATACCATTAGACACTTAGACTGGCTTTCAAATCTCGTGATTGTAAGAAAAAATATAGGGGAAATCCGGATGTGTGTTGACTTCAGAGGCCTTAACAAAGAAAGCATAAAGGATAAATTTCCTTTTCCTAATATGGAGTTTCTTCTCCAACAAGTTACTGGATTGGCCGGCATGTCCATGTTGGATGGTTTTACTGGATATAACTGTAGATTTTAACCTTGTACAATATTTACTGCAAATAGATTTTCAGTAAAAGAACAAAAAAGATACAATGGAAAATACAAACATTACACAGATATTTTTCCCCTGGAAACCCAAACCAGGAAAACCAACATATTCTATATTCATTCATAGTGATACATTGTTTACAATACAATATACATATAGGAGCCAACGAAATCCAAAACCCTAACCCAATGACCTGGATTAGTCAACAACCCTAATTCCTTAACCGTAAATAGAAAACCATCGAAAAAAAACCATGTGTCGAAAAACCACCCAACAATGGACACGAAATTTGAGGCAACACGAAAAACGAGGAAAAATGTGACACGTTTCCCAAGGAAAAAATGCGACACTACTGCTCGTACAAATAATATAACACATACCCAACATTATCCCACTTTTTTTTTTCTTTTCATACAAGGGGTTAGAGGGTTACATAGTCAACAATCCTGGGAAACAATGCCCATGGATCCTCTACACCAAGAGAACTTCTCAGTTGTCACAGATTTTATTAATGAATCTGTAACATTCTTCAAAGTGTCCACCTTTATCAACACCATTTTATTTTCTTCAACCATGTCTCTCACAAAGTGATATTAAATATCAATATGCTTTGTCTTTGAATGATAAGCCGGGTTCTTCGCCAAAAAAATTACACTCTGACTATCACAATCTATCCTTATAGCTTGTTGTACCAACCCAATACCTAAACACGATCTTTGTAACCATACTGCTTCCTTACTTGCATGAGTGTTTGACATGTGTTCAACTTCTGTAGTTGAAAGGGCCACTACAGCCTATCTTTTGCTCATCCGACTTATTGCTCCTCCAAAAAGGTTAAACACATACCCACTTGTAGATCTCCTACGATCCAGATCTCCACCCTAGTCTGCATCCACAAAGCCATGTATATACAACACTCTGTCCAATCCCAGTCTTCCTTGGTAGCACAATCCATAGCTAGCAGTGCCATGCAAATAACTGAAAACCCTTTTTACTGTTGTCCAATGCTCCTTCCCTGGTTTTGACATATACCTGCTCAAAAATCCCACTGCATGTTCAATGACTGGTCTAGTACAAACTATTGGCGT
This sequence comes from Picea mariana, assembly GCA_032191745.1. Classification (NCBI taxonomy): domain Eukaryota; kingdom Viridiplantae; phylum Streptophyta; class Pinopsida; order Pinales; family Pinaceae; genus Picea; species Picea mariana. Next base: position 403,942 of record JASDQU010101273.1, on the reverse strand, counting down.
AGGGGCAGACCTAGGGTTCAACGCTACAACAACGCACCAACAAAACCCTAACTACCAGCCCTTTCGGCAACACATGCGAAGCAGATGAAGTCTCACCCGAGATAGAGGTAGGAGTGGTTGCGAGACTTAGGTGTCTGCAACCTTATCTGGGACACAGATATGTGATTATAACACTTAGAAATCACCGAGCATAGATTATTCATCAATATTCAACCCTTATGATACTTCATAGACAACATAGAGCATCGCAATATGTACTTAGATCTAAGATAATTCAACACTTAGCCACAACAAGATAGATTAGATTTGGCAGATCAAGCACTAAGCATCCTACATACCAGATCTAACATTCATTCATATCTCATAAGCACAAAGCATAAATAGATCTATCTAAACACATCAAAGCACTTAGCAAAGGAAGAGACACACACATCAGGTCGAGGCACAGAGCACAACACACAGGTTTACCGCGGTTCAACCCCACCCTGGGGCTACGTCCACAAAGTTTTCTTCTGTATTAGCTTCAGTTAATCAGGTTACAACACATAGCCATCCAAATCCCTCTTCTCATAGGATAGAAGATCTACGCAACTCACTAGACCCTTCTACCTTGCGTTACAACACTTAGCTTCCTATAGCAGCCTCACAGTAACTTGCACTTAGCCTTGCAAGCCTTACATAGTTCACACGGAGCACTTATTCAACATCACATAGATGCACTACCAATTGCACTAAGCAATCACACCTACTTCACATCTACTTCATATCTATTTATACATACAAAAGTGGGCCTAAGCATGGGTAAACCCACGGGCCGACATCCCTTTCCCATTACATTATCCCCCAAAACCCAAAAAGGGCCCAAATAATGGGTCTAGCTTCCACGATTTCCACTTCGCATTGCGCTCCATCTTTGACAAGCTGTCGAAGTCCCAAAAATGGTCAAATATGACCAAGTGTTCCTCAAAACTTGGTCAAGGGCCAACAGGCCCCCAACACTCACTTGTGACTTGTCATGAGTCACTCAGGTCTGGGTAACGTTGCCTCAAAGGTATCGAGCTTGGATCGAGCTGCTTTGACTTGTCTCTATGCTACTGCTTCTTGCTTAGTGAATTCCTGGACAATCGCTTCGCTGATAGGTCCTTCCAGTTGTTGCTCGACTGTGAAAACTACTTGTTCTAGTAGTGTTCCATGGCCTTCAATTTCTTCAAACAGTAGATAGGCTGCCTCCTGGCTCGGCTGGAGTTTTTGGGTGACTTCCATCACTTTTTTCTATGTGGTAAGAATGAGTTGTTGGGCAGTGCGCTATTTCTGGGATCTCTTCATACTCTCGATGGGTGACAGGAGCTTGAGCTGTGCCTGTACTGTATCGACATGTTGCTTTGCTTCCTGGAGTTGGGACTCCAGTTTCTTCAACTCTGGGTCTTCAGATAGTTGTTCATATATCTGCATGCTTCTGCTACTTAGCTATTTACATTCTTCAGCAAGTGTTTTAATCCTCTTGACTGCGTTCTGAGCATTCAATTCTCGTTGTTCGTGCACTTCTTGTGGAGTTTGTGGTATGGTCTGAAGCTCTAATTCCACAACCCTTTGTTGAAGTTGTTGAATGACTTCAGCCAGCTTCATCACTTGGCACTCTATGGACTCTTCGGACTTTTTCTTTAAGCCGATCACAGAGAGAAATTCTTTGTTGACTGCTTCTTCAATTTCTATCTGCTTTGCGAGTAACTACTCTTTCTCTTTTTGGATCTTCACTCTGTCTTCTTCAAATTTTGCCTGGAGAGCATTCTTCTCTTGTTGCGTGGCTTGGCATTGTTTAAGTAATTTCCTCTTGTGCTTTCTTTAGGGCCTGGGTGGCCTGCGCTTTTTCTTCCTGAGCATGTTGAAGGCGTACTTTGACTGTATCAACAATATTGCAGAGCTGAATTGATTCATCTCCCACTTCTGTTGTTCCTTCTAGCAGAGGTGTAGTAGAGATTGCTCGGCTAGACTGGAGTGCTTGTTGTACTCCTTGGAGCGCGATCTCAATTTTGCTATACATTTGTTCCTGCTTCGCCTCCTGCTTCTCTATGATTTCCTTTGAAGCATCATTGACTGCTGCAACAATGAAATCAAAGTCATCCAACATGAGGGCAGTTCGCATTTTGGTTACAAGGGTTCTTGGTTTCTTTCTAGAGGAAAATTTAAGAGGTGAGACATTCCTTTTCTTCGATGAGTCTTCTTCATCCCTAGGCAGTGGTACTTCGAATTTCTAAGTTTCTGTACCTTCTTCATCATCACCTTCTTCATTTGGTGTAATGGAAGCCATCCTTACAGATAGACTGTCAACATCCTGGACTTCTTCAGTCTTCTTCGTCGTCTTTGCTTTCTTTGTCTTATCGGGCCTAGGTGTATCCTACGCAGTTCCGAGGCTGTCAATGTCGGACATTTCTGCGGGGTCAGTTGAAACAAGGAGGTCCGCCGACCATTCTTTGGTGATCTCTTCTAGGTCTTCTTTTGTTAGCTTATAATAGGACTGAAGCTGTTCTTGGTGCTCATCAACGCATGGGGTTAGGTATATAAAGTGGCGGTCCACGCTGAACTTTATCAGGGGTCAGAATCTCTGCAAAGTGTTTGGGGTTATACGAGGTTCACTCTTTATGGATGCTTTCAGTTGGTTATAGTACACGTGGAAAATGATATTCGATTTCCATTTCTTGCTCATGTTGTTCGAGTACCATAATGTACTGAACTTCGTAGCTAGTGGCTCAAAGGGGTCAAGGTCTGGGAAGGTTGCGCCTTTCGGTATCTCCCATGGAACAAAAGTGAACAGTATCAGGAGCCAACTAAAATGGAATTCATGCCCCTGATCCTGGGCTTTTCTGCGTTCAATCTCCAGTTGATTCACCAGGTACTTCACCCAGTTCATCTGTAGTCCCTCTGTGCACTTTCCTGCGAGGTCAACTACAAAGCTAGATACTTGTGTTGGTCGATTCTTACGTACCAACTTCCCTACGATCAGTTGGCATGCGAGGCGATATATGCCACTTTCAATAGAAGCTACCTTGTAGCCTCTCATGCCTTTCTCAACATAGCCATAGGCTTCTTTGATCTTCTGCACAAGAGCGCGGTCTGCGGTCTTTCCAGGATAATACTCATGGGGATCAGGGCCTTGCATGCTAAGCTCGATGATCCTATTTATCAGCATCAGATCAACAGTTATGCAATGATCTAACAACAGGTATCCTATGTGGTAACTTGCTAGCAACAATTTTACACAAGCATTCACCTCCTGGTGTCTGCTGAAGTGCGGTATTTTCATAACGTTGAGTAGAGTAGACTGTGCGTGGTTCATCGTCCATTGCTGAGGGATGAGCTTTGAATTCTTGCCCTTAGTTCTCATCAAGTACTTATACGAAGCGAGCATGTTGTAAGCTTTACGATCCCCCAGTTTGAAGTCACAAAACTTCAACACTATAACCTTGTTTTGATATGCGCGGTAGGTGCGTACTCCTTTCGGTAGATATGCAGTGACTAGGGCATATTTAAATTTTCTAGGGACATTGTCCCTGTTAATCTCACCGCTTAGAGGGGGTATGTAAGCTGGTAGGATGGATGGCACTAACTTCGCGTTGGCTATGTCGTCCTTATGCTTAGTTCTTCTTTCTGCGTCAGCTCGAGATGTTCCTGCTTGAGCAGTCAACGGGAAGGCTTGCACTCCTCCCATCTATGATGCTTGGAATCCGGTGGACATTCTTCTTTCTGACATGGCTCTCTCAGTCATTAAATTGAGAAGGACCTCTGTGAAGGATTCCTCAAGTGCGATGAGCTCGTTAGACATACACACTCGAGAAAAATAATCGAGGTCACCATGATCTCAAAATGTTGCACTAGGATGAACAATCTGCTTGCAATGATCACTGTAGACAATCGCTAGTTCTGTGGGCTTCGATTTTTCAATTGGAAAAAGTGTTCTTCGGGCACGACGTGATGAGCTAAATAGGAAATTCATCAATGGTCTGCTTGCAACGGGTATGAAGCTTCCATGAATGTTGATCTATCCATTATGGCGTGGTCCAACGGTCTGGTGGTGATCCTTTAATGTTTTTCTGTCCGTTCGGGGCTGAAGTTGAAAGGGTATATCGGTCCAACGACTATATTTCTTCGCCACGACGAAGTGTCGTATGTCGTTGTTCTAATATCCCGACGAAGCTCAATTCCTGTGATTTTTTCTTCTACGAAGTTTCCTCTGGAATCTTCTGTAACTTTTTGATCTTGGATCTCTTCTTACTTATCTTCCTAGCCTTCTTTCCAGTGAGATTTTTTCTCAGTCATCCTTTTTCCATTTTGATTCTTATCTACTCTCAACATAGTCACTTCGTGATGCTGAGATTCTTTCTTCAGATCCAAGGGTAATACTCCTTCATTATATGGATTAGCTATTTCGGTCTCCTATGGTTCCTCTAATACTCTTATAGATTCAACATCCAAGTCCCTGGTGTTCAATATCTTGTATCTATTCTCTTGTTCTTTTGTCAAGTAGGCGATCCTTCTAGTCATAAATTCCATGAGTTCTTGCTTCTTCTGTTCTCGGGCTTCCTTTTTTTTTTTTTTCTGGATCTGGTCTTTTTCAATCCAGATCTTGCCTAACAAAGCTGGAAATGGGGCATGGTACTCAATAAATTTAATAACTTCGAATTCTTCCTCTGTCAAAGCTCCATGGGTACTCATAGCTATCTGGGTAATCCTGCCACATAGGGTTACCATTTTTCCTTTAAACAACCCTATTTTTCCTAGTGAAGGAACCATAGCAGGCCTTCCTAGGGTTTCCCAAGTACTTTCTGTCATAATGTTCATCTATGTTCCCTCATCCAGAGCATAGTCAATGTCGAAGTCTCATATTCTTACTTCGATTTTCTCCTTTTCTTTGAAGATCTCTAATAAACTGACATCTTTATGTTCATGCAGGGCTTCTTTCATTTTTAGTAACATAATCTCTGATTCTTTCTGGGGTTATTCTATAATCTTAGTCTCTTGATCTCCTTCAGAGTTTGCTTGCTCCATATTCAACTTTTCAAGTCTAGCAATCATTCTAGGGCAATCCAGTACTTCATGGTCCATAGCCTTACAACAGAGGCAACTAGGGTTTCTTTAAGGGCATTCCTTAGTAAGATGTCCTGGGCTTCTGCAACTGTAACAAAGAGTTAATCCTCTCTTTCTCTTCAATGATCCCCAACTCTTCTTATACTGCGCACTAGGATCATAATGGCTAGCCTGCAAAAATTTCTTTCTAGGGTCCTACATCCATTGGTTAGTCCAAAAATTCTTTCTATGCCTAGGTATAACATATCTATCATTATACTTATCAGATCTATTCATATGAAACATTCTTTCATCTAACAATGCCCTAATTTTCAAGCTAGGACAAAATCCATCAAGCATACCTAAATCCATACTTTAGAAACAAAAAATTTCACTTCTTTTACTTCTACAGGGCACAAAGCTTCCAGATCTAAGAAATTTTAACTATTCTTACCTTTATCAAAGCACAAAGCTTACAAATCTTACTTCTTTTCTTTAGTATCAACCTCTTTTCTTGCATATCTGACTTCTTTCCTTTAGATCTATCCTTCCTTCTTCAAAACAGAGCTTTTCAGATCAAGTGGATCACTGTGCACTAGGGCATAGATCCATGCATAGAGATTTCACAATTTCAGGGTGAATCTTTACACAAAGCTTCTTCTGCTCAGTTCCTAGCAATCACAGTTTCAATTCCAAGCAACGGAACCATTTGTTGGCACAGGGGCAGACTCAGGGTTCAACACTACAACAACGCACCAAAAAAACCCTAACTATCGACCCTTTCGGCAACACCTGCGAAGCAGATGAAGTCTCACCCGAGGTAGAGGCAGGGGTGGTTGCGAGACTCAGGTGTCTGCAACCTTAGCTGGGACACAGATCTATGCTTATAACACTTAGCAATCACCTAACATAGATTATTAATCAATATTCAACCCTTATGATACTTCGCAGACAACACAGAGCATTTTAGTATGTACTTAGATCTAAGATAATTCAACACTTAGCCACAACAAGATAGATTAGATTCGACAGATCAAGCACTAAGCATCCTACATACCAGATCTAACATTCATTCATATCTCATAAGCACAAGGCATAAATAGATCTACCTAAACACATCAAAGCACTTAACAAAGGAAGAGACAAACACATCAGGTCGAGGCATAGAGCACAACACACAGGTTTACTGTGGTTCACCCCCACCTTGGGGCTACGTCCAGAAAGTCTTCTTCGGTATTAGCTTTAGTTAATCAGGTTACAATATAGAGCCATCCAAATCCCTCTTCGCATAGGATATAATATCTGCGCAGCTCGCTAGACCCTTCTACCTTGCGTTACAACACTTAGCTTCCTATAGCAGCCTCACAGTAACTTTCACTTAGCCTTGCAAGCCTTACACAATTCGCACATAGCACTTATTCAACATCACATAGATGCACTACCAATTGCACTAAGCAATCATACCTACTTCACATCCACTTCATATCTATTTATACATACAAAAGTGGGCCTAAGCGTGGCTAAACCCATGGACTGACATCCCTTTCCCATTACATTATCCCCAAAAACCCAAAAAGGACCTAAATAAGGGGTCTAGCTTCCACGATTTCCGCTTCGCATTGCGCTCCATCTTTGACAAGCTGTCGAAGTCCCAAAAACGGTCAAATATGACCAAGTGTTCCTCAAAACTTGGTCAAGGGCCAACACAAACCATTTCATACATCAAACTTCCAATTGCACTCTCATATGGAACATGATACATGTCCTCCTCCTCTTCCCGTGTCTTGGGACACTAATCCACATATAACTTTTCACCAATAGGAATAGGAACCTTGATCAGTTTACATTCTTGCATATTAAACCTCTGCAATATTGACTTGACATATTTTCTTTGATTTAACCAGAGTTTCCTCTTTTTTTCGAGCTCTTTTAATTTCTATGCCCAAAATGAAATTTGAAGCACCGAGATCCTTCATGTCAAATTTAGAGGAAAAATGAGTTTTCACATCCTAGTTAATCTCCTTGTTGTTTCCTATCAACAACATGTCATCCACATACAAGAGAAAATAAATAAAATGATCACCAATTAATTTAAAATACACACAATGATCCTCTTTACTTCTTGTGAAACCAAGTCCCAACATATAAGTATCAAATTTTTGATACCACATCCTTGGTGATTGTTTTAAACCATACAAGGACTTTTTCAGCTTGCATACCAACTCCTTCTTTCCCTTCACAACAAATCCTTCTGGCTGCTTCATATAGATTTCTTCTTCCAGATCCCAATGTATGAATTTTGTCTTCATATCCATCTATTCTACTTCAAAATCAAATGCAACAACAACAAATAACATAAATCTTATAGAGGTTAACTTGGCAACAGGAGAAAAAATCTCACCAAAATCAATTCCCTCAACTTGAGAATAACCCTTTGCTACTAATCGAGCTTTGTATTTCTCCACTTTTCCTTATGAATTCAACTTCTTTTTAAATACCCATTTGTTGCCAATGGGATTTCTTCCAGTCGAAAACTCCATTAGATCCCAAGACTCATTCTTATCCAAGGATGTCATTTCTTCGTCCATGGCCTTTTTCCAGAGATTTCCATCCTCTGAATCCACTGCCTCCCTGATAGTTCTAGGATCATCATCAGTAATAGACAAAACAAAATTTGAATGGAAATCAGATGGAGTATACCTTTCTGGTAGCCTTATTTCTCGAACCGATCTCCTCAATACTGGAATATGAGGATCTTCTTCTTCTGATTCCTGTTCTTCTGTAGAGTCTGATTCATCATCCTTTAAATCAAACTCTATTTTCTCTAGTTCTTCCTTACTTGGCAGGAATTCCTGTTTAAAAACATCCTTCATTTCTCTAAATACCACATCTTGTATATACACTACCTTCTTAGTTACTGGGTTCCAAAGCTTATAACCTTTGAGACCATCTTTATATCCAATAAATATACACTTTTCAGCTTTCTTATCTAGCTTACTCTTGTTTTTCTTTGGAACATGAACATATGCATCACAACCAAATACCTTGAGATGCGTGAGAGAAGGTTTATTACCAGTCCATACCTCTTTTGGAGTCTTGTCATCCAACACTAATGAGGGTGATCTATTGACCAGGTAACATGCAGTACCCATTGCCTCTACCCAGAATTCTTGCCCTAACCTGACACCACTGAGCATGCACCTTTATTTTTCTATCAATGTCTTGTTCATCATTTCTGCAACTCCATTCTACTGAGGTGTATATGGAGTATTCTTCTGCCTAGCTATACCACACTTCATATAAAATTATTCAAATTCATTCCCGAAGAAATCTCCACCATTATCTGTCCTCAACACCTTGATTATTTTCTCTATTTGATTCTCAACAAGAGCTTTAAAATCTTTAAACCTATCAAAGACTTCAAGTTTCTTCTTGAGGAAATATATCCAATTATTCCTCGAGAATTCATCTATAAATGAGACATAGTACACATATTTTTCCAATGATGGGACCGACATAGGTCCACAACAATCACAGTGAAATAGCTATAAAATTCCTTCTGCCCTCATTTCACCAAAGGGGATTCTTACTCGATTCAGCTTCCCATATACACAATGTTCACAGAAATAAAAATCCAGAGAGAAGTTATACATACCTTCAGCCATAAATTTACCGTGTAGTAGTCGAAGAATCTTCTCTTCGATATGCCCCAGTGTTTGATGCCACAACATAACCTTTTTGTTAAATGTTGAGCTTGATTTCTTATGCGGATTAATTCTTTTATTTCTTCAACACTTTGATTCCATCTTAATACACTTCAACAATACCAAATCATAATTGAATAGAAATAAATATGTAGATAAGTAAGCATGCACATCAACAAGACATATACCCTGAGGAAACCCTGTACAGAGAGAAAAACCCCAGCAAACGATATTCCTTTATTGCATTAATAATGTAAGATCACTTACAAATATCCACCATGAATGTTCTTCTTTTAAAGAGCTTTCCAAGATGAATATGACCTGACAAATACCTAAGAGACCTTGCTGAAATACACCTCTAATATGCTGCCTCTATTTTTGATATACAACACTGATATGTTGTTGATATATGCCTCTGATATGTAGCCTCTATTGCTGATATACACCACTAATATGTTGCTTTGGTATGTTGCCTATTTACCACTGATATGATCCTCTATTTCTTCTCTGATCCAGGTGGATCATCTCAAAAATTCGATAGAGTTAAAGTATTCAAATGGAAAAGTAAAGCTTACAAAGTGGAAGAGCTTGTCAACAGCTTTCCGGTGACATTCGTTTTAGGAAAAACGACCTCCAGGTAACAAAGATATGAGCAGTTAAAGTTTCATCAAAGTTAATGAAACATGATTTGAAAAAAAAAAGGTGGCCTAGCCCTTGACCTTGCCAACATCGAGGCCCCCTTGGTATTAAAAACATTTCATATAATCAAATATTATATGTTTAAAAACCCAAAGCACATGTTATAAACCATATGGAAAAACCCATGTTATAATGTTAAGAACCAAATGTAATACTATAGCAAAGCGCATATGTATTAAAACCCAAAGTCATGCAACCATAGTATTAAAACCATGCATATTACCATATGTCAAAATGCGCGCATATATTTCATATATATATGTGTCACCATATATGTATTACACCAAGTCGCGCGCCAACCATAATGTTTTTATACCATTTTTTAAAACCAACATATTAAAAATCGCGCCAACCATATTAAATCCATAAACCATATGATATAACAAATCACGCACATGTATAACAAATATTTGTGTATGGAGGAGAAGCCCGCGGGTTTGACCCCGGGACTTCTGCCCCCATAACAACAACAAACTACCAATGCACCACCGCCATGGGACATGACAGGGAATGGCATAGAATCTTTAAAAGTTTCTAAGATTCGGGCGATTTTGGAAGGCGCATGGCCCATAGTTCGCGCTCCTCAAAAACCATTATTTTTTTATTATTTAAATGAAGTAATGGCACGGATCTTGAGGAGGATGAATAAGTTTTGATGAGGCCGAGATAGACACGTAGATCGAGGTGATGCTGCACAGTAACCGAAGTGAATTTTCACGCAGACTGAGGTGGTATTTGCACGCAGTTCAAGGTGGTATAGAATTGACACGCATCCCGAGGCCGTAGGGACTGTACAATTAGGGGCAGATTGGGAATAGTGCCAAAAAGGGCATTCAGAGTCCAGTTTTAGAAATATATAGAGTTTATACTCAAAAGTCTCGATTTTTCGCAAGAATTCCAGATCCAACTTCAGTTTTTTCATTCATGCATCCAGACATAAAAGTACTTATATAATCTTCTAGATACACGAAAAGGTATCCATGTTCATACTTAAAAGTCTCATAATTTCATCTTGCAGCTGTTGTTGAAGTCTGTTACTGTATATTGCAGACAGAAATCAAAAGTCACTTTGTAAGCATTTGAATACTTAATCTATCGCCCTTCCCATTTGAAAAGTGGCCCGGAGAGGTAGTCAGGAAGTCTGGTGAACTCCGTTACCAATTATGTTCTTAGATAGTATGCTTACATGTTTATGTGTTTATGAATGTTCTTTAATTTTGCATTCATAAAGATGGTTAATAATTAAGAAATTCACTTGCAAGTAATGGTTAAAGATCAAGTAAAATTTTCAGATCATTCTCCCTTAACCTGCATATCAAAACTGTGTTGAAGAGAGGGGTTGACCTCTGCTTATATAGGCTGAAGAGGAGAAGAGGAGAGGCTCGAAATAGTAACCTGTTTGCATGCTTTAATCATAACTCAACTTCATACTTTAGTTCAAACTTAGAACTAGACTTGAGACTTGTATACTTTAGTTCGAAAATAGAATTAGACTTGAGACTTCAGTTACAACTCAACATTACACTTTAGTTCGAAAATAGAACTAGACTTGAGANCATTACACTTTAGTTTGAAAATAGAACTAGACTTGAGACTTCAGTTACAACTCAACATTACACTTTAGTTCGAAAATAGAACTAGACTTGATACTTCAGTTGCAACTTAGCATTACACTTTAGCTCGAAAATAGAACTAGACTTAAGAATTCAGTTACAACTCAACATTACACTTTAGTTCGAAAATAGAACTAGACTTGAGACTTCAGTTAAAACTCGACTCTTTACAAGGGAATTCAAAATTCTCTTCATGGTGGATAATGTTACACATGCCAATGCACTAGATAAATACATTTATATCATTTGCAATATTAGGAATATCGTTTGTTTCTAGCTCATAGGAATTTTATATTCAACCTAACTTTTGTTAGGTTCCTTGACTTTTTCTCATGGCTTACAAGGCTTGACTAGGCTCACCGAGGTTGTACGTTCCCCCTGACTTTTGCACTAGTCTGTCTATGCTCACAGAGGTTGTACGCCCCCTCTGAAATTTTCACTAGACTGTCTATGCTCATAGAGGTTGTACGTTCCCCTTGAATTTTGCATTAGACTCACATAGCATCTCGTTTGTCCTGACTTTTGGTTTGACTCACTAAGGTTGTACATTCCCCCCGACTTTTGTCAATACCTCACAAGACTGGTTGATTCTCCAAATCTCCTTGGCTAGCCTTAGGGTGGCCCATATGGCCTCTCATTGGAGAATGACTGTTGATGCTGCCAAATTTAACACTCCCTCTCAGCGAGGGAGTCATTCTCAGCCACACCAAGCTTGCCTCTCAACTACACAAACTGTCTCNTGTGGCTATGTACTGTAACTTTACATTTTTTCTATGGACCAAGTCTTGGATGTAGTGGTACCTCATGTCAATATCTTTTGACCTACGTGAAATACCAGGTTCTCTGTCAATTTTATGCAACTTTGATTATCATACTGAACCACCGTTGTCTCGAGCTTGTCTCTAAACAACCTAGAAACCAATTTTTTGAGCCATATTGCTTCCTTGCTAGCATCACTTGCTACAATGTACTCAGCCTCTGTTGTACTCTATGCAATGGATCCCTGCTTCCATATTGACCAAGAGATCATAGTGGATCCTAAACTGAAGCAGTATCCAAAATTACTCTTCCGATCAACTGGGCTTCCTACCCAGTCAACATCTGCATACCCATGCATAAATAAACCACCACTAGATGTATATTTCATACCATAAGTAATGGTCCCTCTGAGATATCTCAATATGTTCTTTGCTGCCACCCAGTGTCTCTATCTCAGTTCGGTCATGAACTGACTCATTGTAATCACTGCATAGCATATATATGGCCTAGTGTGGATCATGTACATCAACGATCCAATCAAATGCCTATACATGGTGGGATTCACCAAATATGAACCTGTATCAGAATCATGCAACTTCCTCAGGTTGGTAATCATCGAAGTAGACATGGATTTTCAATCCATCATACCAAACCTCTTTAGTACATCCATTTTTTATTTTCCTTGTGACAGAAATATCTCGCCCTGTCTTTGCCATACTTCCAATCCTAGGAAGTAATGCATCAAGCCTAAGTCTTTCATCTCAAATTCTGAGGTTATCTCCCTCTTACACCAGGATATTATCCCTTCATCTCCTGTTAAAAAGAGATCATCAACATGCATGATTAGTATAACAGGTTGGTTACCTCTTACCTTGAATTACATATTTGCATCAACATCACTTTTCTGAAATCCCAAAATTTTAAGAAAGCCATCAATCCTGTCATACCAAAATCTGGGAGCCTGCTTAAGACCATACAAGATCTTCCTTAGCTTTCATACATGAGTTCCTTTGTTATACGATACAAAACCATATGGTTTTTCCACAAATACCTCCTGTTCAATCTTTCCATTCAAGAATGCTATTTTTACATCCATCTAATGTAGCTTCCAACCAAGAATGAGAGCTAAAGTAATAATAGTTCGAATGGAGGTATACCTAGCTACAGGGGAAAAGGTCTGTTTGTAGTCGATTCCTTCTCTCTGAGTGAAGCCTCTGGATACAAATATTTCTTTGAACTTTTCCACAATTCCATTAGCTGCATGTTTGGTCTAATAGATCTATTTGGAAGAAACCACTGATTTGTCTTTTAGCCTTGACACAATGTCCCAAACATTGTTCTTTATAATAAACCTATATTCTTCAAGCATGAAATCGTTCCATTCTTGTAATTTATCTACTTCTTCAAATGAAGAAGGTTCGACATCACTAATGCTGCTCATCAATGCAACATATCCTCCAAACCTATGAGGCCTCTTCCTTTCCCTGAAAGTTCCTTTGGGAGCAGCTATCCTTTCTTCTTCCTGCACTATTTATTTAAGCCACCCTAGATTCCTTTTGGCTGGAGGTTCTTCAAGAGTTATTTCTAACACTTCAATAGGTTCTAGGGGCTCATTGCTTGGGCCTTCATGAGGTTCCCCCCTCTGATCATCCGACTCTTCATTTTCAGAAGAGGGTGAAGCTGGTTGAACTACTTTTGATTACTGCTGAAGCTCTCTGGATTTCTTAAATGTGGCTTCCTCATGGCAAGTCACATATCTTCTTACCTCTATTTTCCTCTGACCTAGTACATAAATCCTATAAGCCTTGGAGTTCTCACCGTACCCCAAAAAAACCCCTTTCTTGCCCGAGGGTTCCATATTTGTCCTCTTTTCCTTAGGGACATGAATATACATAGGACACCCAAATATCCTTAGATGCCCTACTTCAGGTTTTATCCCTAAGAAGACCTCTTCATGAGTCTTTTCCTTCAGTATAGCATGTAGACACCTGTTCTAAATATACATGGCAGTGGAGGTAGCTTCTGCCAATAAATAATTTGGTAGATCCTGGTCAAGCATCATTGCTTTCGCTGCCTCACGAATTGTCCCGTTTTTCCTCTCAACAACTCCATTTTGCTGAGGGTTGTATGGCACGATCAATTGTCTCTTGATTCCCGCTGATTTGTAGAAATCCTCAAACTAAAGAGATTCAAACTCTCCTCCATTGTCTGTTCTAAGGATTCTGGTATGTTTCCCTGTCCTCTTTTCAATAAAGGATTTATACTCTTTGAATTTATCAAATGTGTCACTTTTATCTTTAAGAAAATATATCCAACATTTTCTTGAGTAATCATCAATAAAAATGACATAATACAAAAAACCACTGAGTGAGGGAGATGACATGGGACCACATACATCAGAATGAACTAGATCTAAGATTCCTTGAGCTTTGTTGTCACTATTAGAAAATGCTTTCTTTATATTTTTACCTAGCATGCATCCCTTAGAAATTTCATTTTTACTAAGAGAAATACAGGGCATACCACATACCATGTTTTGTAGATTTGGAATAGATTTGTAATGAAGATGTCCAAGTCTTCTATGCCACAACTCATTGGAGCTAGTCGCATCATGAGCCAATGCCTGAACTGACTGTCCCGACACGACGTACAATCCTCCACTGTGAGTTCCAATGGGTTATGCTGTACTTAAGTGGCTAGATTTATCCCATAGTAGTGCCTTCCTGTCCTTGAAGATCACCCAATATCCCTTGTCCTCAAGGATTGCAACTGATAGGATATTCTTCTTGAGCCCTGGAACATATAATACTTCATCAACATGAAGTCTAGCCCCAGATTCCAATGTGAAGGAGATAGATCCTACTCCCTCTATCTTGTAACATTTTTCATCCCCAATCTCAACATGCTCTGCAAAATATTTTGTCTCAAAATATGAGAGGATCTCCTTGTACACTGTCATGTGCTTTGATGCACCACTGTCTACTAACCAATTTTTCAGCCCCGTGAAAACTGAACTGGATAAGGAAAAAAACAAGTAATATTCTTTTCTATTTTCTTTCTCATTAGAAGGACTTTTCTGATTTCTTTTGGATTTATCATCCTCAGTAGTTGAGGCATGATGTTTCCCTTTCCTTGGATATTTCTTTCTAAACCTACAATCTTTATAAAAATGACCCAACTTATTACAACTAAAGCATTTAATCTTATATGTATCAATATTCTTTCCTTTGAATGTACCTTTGGTGTTTGGCTTCCTCTAAGATCCTTTCTGGAAAGTGCCTTTCTTCTTTCCCTTGGATATTGATGCTAAATCTGAGTGCTCTTCTTTCATTGGCTCACTCCTAGTAGCTGTGAAAATCTCCTCCTGGAGGAAATCATGCCAAAACCTCTCAAACATGGGCTGAATCTCTCTCCCACTTACACTGGATAAGAATGTCTCCCATGAAGAAGGAAGACCATAAAAAATGGCATGCACTAAATCATCATCGTCCACTGTCACCCCTGTGACCAAAAGATGATCTTTGATCTGGGCTATCCTAGAACAGAAAGATGCCACTGATTCACCTTTCTCCATATTCAAATACTTAAGCTTGTGCTTAAGTGTCATCTTCTGACTTGGAGCCTGTTTCTCATACAGATTCACTAAGGTATCCATACAGTCCTTGGCAGACATTAACGAAGACATTGCAAGTATTATACTGTCTTTGACTGAGTCAAATATGATTCGCTTAGCCTTTTATTGACTCTTCCTAAAGGTCTCTCTTTCTACATTATTCATGGGTTCCTCCACCACTGTGGTCACATACTACTCAAGATCATTCTCTTGCAAGATAATTGTTATCCGAAGCTTCCACACATTGAAGTTGGTAGCTCCTTCAAGCCTATCCTTGGCCCTGACTGAAATGGAGGATGCCATTGACTTCACACTGGAAACTTAATCAAGCTATCTTGGATCTATGTGTACCTACTGCTACACATCAACACATTTAACATACCCTATGCTCTAATACCATGTTAATTTTTGAGCTTGATTTTTTATGCGGATTAATTCTTTTATTTTCTTCAACACTTTTATTCCAACTTAATACACTTCAACAATACCAAATCATAATCGAATAGAAATAATTATGTAGATAATTAAGCATGCACATCAAAAACACATATACCCCGAGGAAACCCTGTATAGGGAGAAAACCCCAACAAACGATATTCCTTTATTCCATTAATAATGTAAGATCACTTACAAATATCCACCATGAATGTTCTTCTCTTAAAGAGCTTTCCAAGATGACTCTGACCTGAGAAAGACCTAAGAGACCTTGCTAAAATACACCTCTGATATACTGCCTCTATTGTTGATATACAACACTGATATGTTGCTGATATATGCTTCTATTGCTGATATACAACACTAATATGCTGCTTTGGTATGCTGCCCCTTTATCGTTGATATGATCCTCTATTGCTTCTCCCTTAACCTGCATATCAAAACTGTGTTGAAGAGAGGGGTCAACCTCTGCTTATATAGGCTGAAGAGGAGAAGAGGAGAGGCTCGAAATAGTAACACGTTTGCATGCTTTAATCATAAATCAGCTTCATACTTTAGTTCGAACTTAGAACTAGACTTGAGACTAGTATACTTTAGTTAGAAAATAGAAGTAGACTTGAGACTTCAGTTACAACTCAACATTACACTTTAGTTCAAAAATAGAACTAGACTTGAGCCTGGTATACTTTAGTTCGAAAATAGAACTAGACTTGAGACTTCAGTTACAACTCAGAATTACACTTTAGTTCGAAAATAGAACTAGACTTGAGACTTCAGTTACAACTCAGCATTACACTTTAGTTCGAAAATAGAACTAGACTTGATACTTTAGTTGCAACTTAGCATTACACTTTAGTTCGAAAATAGAACTAGAATTAAGACTTCAGTTACAACTCAGCATTACACTTTAGTTGGAAAATAGAACTAGACTTGAGACTTCAGTTACAACTTGATTCTTTGCAAGGAAATTCAAAACTCTCTTCATGGTGGATAATGTTACACATGCCAATGCACTAGATCGATACATTTATATCATTTTCAATATTAGGAATATCGTTTGTTTCTAGCTCATAGAAATTTTATATTCAACCTAACTTTTTCTAGGTGCCTTGAATTTTTCTCATGGCTCACAAGGCTTGAAAAGGCTAACAAAGGTTGCACGTTCCCCTTGAATTTTTTACTAGTATGTCTATGCTTACATTGGTTGTACGTTCCCCCTGACTTTTGCACTAGACTTTCTATGCTCACAGAGGTTGTACGTTCCCCCTAACTTTTTCATTAGACTAACATGACATCTCGTTCATCCCAACTTTTGGTTTGACTCATAGAGGTTATACATTCCCCCTGGCTTTTGTCAATACCTCACAAGACTGGTTGATTCTCCAAATCTCCCTGGCTAGCCTCAGGTTGGCCCATATGGCCTCTCATTAGAGAATGACTGTTGATGCTGTCAAATTTAACACTTTTCTCTAGAGATTGTAGGAGTTCTTTCTTCTTCAACTCAAATATCAGGAACAATGGAACTATTACACCCATCACTAATAGTGCTTCCTTGAAACTTATATAGAGTTCCAAACCAAACTCCCTTCAACAACACCATTGCTCCTCGAACCATCCTACAGGTTTCCTTTTCAAATATTGCTTTTACCCCTGCATTGTCCATTTTTCTTACAAAAATAAAATTTCTGGCCAATCTTGGGATGTGTAGAACACCAAGTAGTGTTCTAATCCTTCCATCTATGAGCCTCAAATTGAATTTTTATTGACTTATGATTCTGGTTGTTGATTCATCACCTAAGAAAACATTACCTCCATCATACCTTTCATATTCACAGAACCACTCACTGTGGGGAGTCATATGAAAGGATGCACCCGATTCAACCAACCTTGCCTCATTATATGCATGTGTGCTTGAAGAAGCCAAGTACACATCCCCTCCTTTTTCCTTGGAGGTCTTTTCTTCTATAGAAGGAGATTCTTTAGATCCCTTATTTTTCTCAACTTTGGATCTACACTACTTCTTGTAGTTCCCTTCTTTTCCACATCTCCAACATACCTTTACAAACTTTCCTGGAGATTTAGATCTACCCTTAGACTTAGATATCCCACTTGAGAACTTAGTTCTATATATTTCTTGGGAGCGTCCTCTTGCAAATAATGTGTCTGTGCTCTCTCCTTCCATATTCTTCTGTCTCATATCCTACGACAACAAGGATTAGACCACTTCATAAAAATTCAAGGAAGTTGTATTACTACCTATGGCCACAACCAGACTATCCCACAAGTTTGGTACATAAAACAATAAATTTATACACTTATCTTAATCTGAAATTTTAATCTGAACATATACAAACTGACTTACCACAATATTGAATGCGTTCAAATGCTCTGCCACCGAGTCTCCATCTCTCATCCTCAGGTTATACAACTTCTTTCTCAGGAATAGTTTATTTACTAGGGACTTAGACTGATACAACTTCCCCAACTTATCCCATAAATCCTTGGTTATAAATTCCTTTGACACATTCAGTAATAATCAATCTGAGAGACAAAGTCGGATTGTGCTCTTCACCTTCCGATCCAACTTTTTCCAATCATTTGTTGAAGTTCCTATAGGTGCAGTACTCGAATCTACTGTGATCCAATGATATTTGTCCACCAACATATCTTCCATCTTGAGCTTCCACATCTCAAAACTTTTCCCATTAAACTTCTTGATCTCCATTTTCGAATTGATCTCCATTTATTTTCACCTGAAAAATCAATACCATAGATCTCCCACTATAACAAGGCATATCATAGTCCGAATCCAAAACCTTAACCAAAAAGGTGTCCCCCTGAAGCCAACAAAGCTTTGATACCAAATGTAGATTTTAACCTCGTACAATATCCAATGCAAATAGATTTTCAGTAAAAGAACATAAAAGATACAATGGAAAATACAAACATTACACACATATTTTTTCCCTGGAAATCCAAACCAGGAAAACCAACATATTATATATTCATTCATAGTGATACATTGTTTACAATACAATATAAATATAGGAGCCAATGGCATCCAAAACCCTAACCCAATGACCTGGATTAGTGAACAACCCTAATTCCTTAACCAAAAATAGAAAACCATCGACAAAAAACCATTTGCCGAAAAACCACCTAACAATGGACACGAAAATCAAGGCAACATGAAAAACAAGGAAAAAATGTGACAGGTTTCCTGAGGACACTACTATTCATACAAATAATATAACACATACCCAACAATAACCAGGTCTTGGTGGATGAGGAAGATATGGCAAAGACAACGTTTATCACACCTTGGGAGACATATGCATATGCTAGAATGCCCTTTGGTTTGAAGAACATTGGATCCACATTCTAGAGGGCCATGGATCGTGCATTCAACAAGTTGATAGGAAAATTTATGGCAAACTATCAAGATGACTTGACGGTGCATTCAAATAAAAGGGGTGATCATATCCATCATTTGAGAAATGTTTTTGAAAGATGTAGATTAGATGATGTCTCTCCGAATCCAAATAAATGCTTGTTCACTGTGAATCAAAACAAACTGTTGGGCTATATTGTATGCAAGGAAGGGATTTACATAGATCTGGAAAGAATTAAATTAATAAACGATCTCAACCCCCTGACATCCAAGAAGGGAGTACAATAATTTTTCGACAAGATCAATGTTGTGCAAAGATTTGTTCGTGACTATGCAAGTATCATGAAGTCGATCAATTTGTTGATAAAAAAGGAGCAGAGGTTCGAATGGACAATGGATAATCAAGAGGCGTTCAATAATATCAAAGGATAAATCACCACTGCTCCAGTCCTCATTAGTCCATAATTTCAAGAAGATTTCATCATCTATTCATTTTCTACAAAGAAAGTTGTTTCATCTGTTCTTACTCAGAAGAATATCAAAGGAGAAGAACTCCTAATAAGTTTCATGACCAAAAACCTACATGACTATGAGTTGAGGTATTCACAACTGGAGAGGCATGCCTTAGCTCTTGTAAAAGTAGTAACATACTTTCAGACGTACATATTGAAATCCCATGTTATTTCTTATGTTGCCTCATCACTAGTGAAGATGCTCCTGAATCAACATTTTAGAGAAGGAAAATGGGCTAACTAGTTGGCAAAGATACAAGAATATGATATTGAGATTAAACCTTTAAAAGCTATCAAAGGACAAGGTTTACGTAAGCTCATCGCGAATGGAGATTCGGACGATGGAATGATTTCAATTTCATTCAGGGAACCATTAGATGATTCAAAATGGTACAGAGATATTATATTCTACTTAAGTTCTGGGCAATTTCCTGTCACCATGAACCCCAAGGAGTGAAGAACATTGAAGATGAAGGTGAATCAATATGTACTGATTGCTGACATACTGTTTAGGATAAATTATGATGGTATAATACTGATATGCGTTCGTGAAAATCAATCCCAAGAACTAATAAGAGAATTCCATGAGGGAATATGCGGTGGACACTTTGCACCTACTGCAAACGCCCATAAGATAATAAGAGCATGGTTCTATTGGCCATCAATTTTCAGAGACTCATATGCCACAATAAGGAAGTGTGTGTCATGCCAGCAGTTTGCAGGAAAAATGAAGAGATCCAAGATGCCTTTGCAACCCATAATTGCAGAACAATCGTTCTCCCAATGGGGACTTGATGTTGTTGGGCCAATTAATCCAAAGTCTAGCAAGGGGCATATGTACATTCTCACGGCTACAGATTATTTCACAAAATGGCTAGAATTGGTGGAATTGAAGAAGTTTGATGCTAAAGAGATAATTAAATTGTTCAAAGACAATATTTTGTCAATATTTGGTGTCCGAGACAAATTTATCACAGACAATGGTTCTATTTTCATTGGGCTGAAGTTTACAGAGTTTTACGAAGAATATGGAATCAACATGGGGCAATCATCGAATTATTATCCACAAGGTATTGGCCTTGTTGAATCCACAAAAAAAAAAAAGCCTTGTACAGATACTAAAGAAAACCATTGACAAGAACCAAAGAGAAAGAAAAATGACTCTAAAGGATAGCACCAGGATTTCTCCATATCTATTGGTTTATGGGAAAGAAGTGAAAATTTCGATTAGCCTCAAGCTCAATGCATTGATTTCAATGGTTATTACCAAAGATACAGAAGAAAGTTCACCCGTCTAGAGGAGAATCAATCAGTTGTTGAAGTTGGAAGAAAAAAAAGAAAATCCTTGAATCGAACTTCTCAAAGGCAACAAAGCATCAAAAGTTATTTTGATCAGAGCAATACTGTAAATAATTTATAGAAGGGAGACCTGATGTTAATTTGGAATAAGGCCAAGGAGAGGAGGACCTTCCCTCGCCAATTCGGACCAAGCAGCTGAATGCCTACTAGAAAGAAAAAATAAAGAACTTGAACAACATCGTTCAAGCATGCAACCAAGCCATAACAAGGAAAGAAGAGCTATTCAAAAGTTTCACAGAGGTGGACCTAGCCGGAAGCACTAACAAAGTCCAAGATCCCAATTTGATCCTCAACTTGTTGTTCCTAACAAAACAACAATTCGATAAGAAAGTTGATATTTTTAAAGGACTGTCAATTGAAAAATTCTATGGTATAATTGAATATGATGAGGACGCCATAAATAACTGGCTAGTGGACTACTCTGTAAAAAATCAACATATTGAAGAAGCATTACATGACATTTCCCTTGATCTCCGAGACTTGGAGGGTGAACTGTTCAACATTAAAATCCTACATGAAATCAACGTGGCACCTATGAAAAGTTACATCGAATAATGGTTCAATAAAGCTATCAATAAACTGATAAATGAAGGGAAAGAAGTAGTTGAGACGGTTCCTATAACCATTGATAAAAACGATAAAAGGACATCAATAACCAAATGAACGCATGAGAGACCATCATAGTAAGTTTATGTTGATCATATCCTTCTTTTTCTTGATCAAGTTCTTCGTCCAGTTATTCCACCTCTTTCACTAGAAAGGTTTAATCGAAGACTGATAACTCCTTTTTCTTCTTACTAGGTCTTGTTGATCTTTCTACCGCCCATCGTCTTCCTTCTAAAAACTCATTTCTTGTATTTATTTGCTTTATGGTCTGTGGGAGCCCCAATCCCAGTCTTTAAGACAAACACATTTACAATTTCAGGAATATGTAACTGACTATATATTTTTGGAAATTTAAAGAGAACTACTTTGGGAATAATCTCGATTGTGCTTTGTAACCTTGTTTTCAGAATATAAAGTATTTGAGGTTGATCTATCATTATCTTTATTTGAGATGCCCATCTGTCCACTCTATTAAATTTCTCTTATGCATGCAGACCATCTTCTTTTTATTTTATGTGATCATAAATCTTTATCTTAAACTATGATGGATGTGAGGAAATTTTGATTATTTCTTTTAAACGTGTGGAGTGTATGATTCTTGGCCCCTCCTCAGGAAATTTCTTTAAAAAGAAAACAACACACATTTTCCTTTTATTTGATTCAATTTTTATGTTTATTTGATTACCATGACAGACTTATGTTAAGTTCCATATTCCGAATATTTAGAAATCCTAAGAAAATCTAAAGAGGAGTACCACCTCTATAAAAACGCAGAGGGATTTACATCATCGTGAGGTTGTCGTTTCAGTCCTAACATAAGACAGTAAGATTTATCAAAGTTGGAAAAGAAAAGAAGAGTGAAAGGTTAGAACTTGTGCATACATATATATGGGGACCAACTCATGTATCATCTCTTGGTGACTCTCATTATTATGTTACTTTCATTGATGATGCAACTAGAAAAACTTGGGTTTATTCCATTCAACAAAAAATTGATGTTTTTGATACTTTTAAGAAATGGAAAGCTTTGATTGAGAATGAGACGAGAAAAAGGTTGATGTGTCTCAGATCAGACAATGGAGGTGAATATTGCAGCAAGGAGTTTGGTGATTATTGTTCATACCATGAGATTCGTAGAGAGAAGATAGTTCTAGGAACACCACAAGAAAATGGTGTGTCATAAATGATGAACATGAAAATCATGGAGCATGCAAGGAGTATGAGATTGCATGCAAGGTTTCCCTTACATTTTTGGGCAGATGCTGTAGATATTGTTGTTTACTTGATAAACATAGGACCTTCAAGTTTGTTGGATGGTGGAATTCTAGAGGAGGCATGGACAGGTAAAAAGGTAAACTATTCATTTTTGAAGACTTTCGGTTGTGAAACATTTTTCCATATTGATAAAGAAAATAGAACAAAGCTTGAGGAAAAATCCAAGAAGTGTACCTTTATTGGATACGGTGTTAATTATTTTGGTTATCTCTTATGGGATTATGAAAATCATAAAATCATCAGGAGTAGAGATTTCATATTCAATGATAAGGTCATGTACAAAGATCAGTTGTAGGGAAAGAAAAAGGAAAAAAAAAAACTAGAATAACAATGCTTGATGAGATCACTGAAAAGTAAATTCCAAAGGTACCAGAAAATGAAAATGTACAACAATAGGAGCAACAAGTACCTCAAATTCCTACAAGTGTTGTTAGAAGATCTACTAGGTTAAGTAGACCCCCTGACAATATTCTCCTTCGTTGTATTATTTATTGTTGACTGATTCTGGTGAACTAGAATGTTATGAAGAGGAAATGCAGGTAGACACTAAAAATAAGTGGTAGCAAGGCATGAAAGAGGAATTGATTCCTTGTTAAATAACCATACTTGGGACTTGGTTTGGTTTCTTGCAGGAAAAAGAACATTGTAGAATAAATGGGTTTACAGGTTGAAGGAAGAAGATGGAGGAAAAAAGTGACACAAGACTATACTTGTTGTAAAGGGATTTGCAGAAAAGAAAGGTATAGATTTTGATGAAATATTTTCTCCCATTGTTAAGATGAATTCAATTAGGACTATTTTAAGTATTGTGGTAGTAGAAGATTTGCATCTTGAACAATTAGATGTAAAAACAACTTTTCTTCATGGGCATTTGGAGGAAGAGATTTATATGTAACAACCACATGGGTATGAGGTCAAAGGGAAGGAGAATTTGGTATGCAGGTTGAAGAAGAGATTGTATGGCCTAAAGAAAGCTCCAAGACAGTGGTATTTCAAGTTTGACAAGTTTATGGTAGAACAAGGTTATAGTAGATGTCATTCTAATCACTGTGTTTATTTTAAAAGGATAGAAAATTGAAGCTATATTATCTTGCTATTGTATGTAGGTGACATGCTTGTTGCAGGGTCTAATATGCAGGATATAAATGTGCTCAAGAAGAAATTAGCTAATTCATTTGCGATGAAGGATTTGTGTGCTGCAAAGAAAATTGGTATGAGAATAACAAGAGATAGGAAAAATCACAAATTGACATTGTCTCAGGGTGAGTACATGGAGAAGGTGTTGGATAGGTTTATAATGCAGAATGCAAAACTAGTTAGTACACCTTTGGCCAGCCATTTCAAATTAACTAAGGAAATGTGTCCCAAGACACATGAGGAGATAGAAAACATGTTCAGGGTCCCTTATTCATGAGTAGTTGGCAGCTTGATGTATGTGATGGTTTGCACAAGACCAGATATTACACATGCAATGGGAGTTGTGAGAAGGTATATGAATAATCTAGGTAAAAAACATTGGGAAGAAGTAAAGTGGATTCTCAGGTATTTGAGAGGTACTTCTACTCATGCATTATGTTTTGGAGGTTCAAAAATTGTTCTACATGGATATGTTGATTCATATATGGTAGGTGATAAATATAGCAGGAGGAGCACCACATGGTATGTTTTTACTGTAGGTGGAACAACCGTAAGTTTGATTTCAAAACTACAAAAGGTTGTTTCACTTTCCACAACAGAAGCAGACTATGTTGCATCTACAGAGGCTAGTAAAGAAATGATTTGGTTACAGAGGTTTATGGAGGAATTGGGAAAGAAGCAAGAGAATAAAAGGTTTTAGTGTGACAAATGAGAGTTCCATTCATCTTGCAAAGAAATCAACCTTCCATTAAAAGGCTAAGCATATACAACTCATCTACCATTTCATACGACCTGTCTTAGAAGAAGTACATTTTAAGTTGAAAAGATATATACTAGCCAAAATCTTGCAAACATGTTAACAAAGGGAGTAATCAAGGAGAAATTGAGTTCCTGCTCAGTTTTAGTTGGTCTTCAAGCATGAAGGTGAAGATGAGAAATTTTCCAAGTCCATGTTGGATTATAGTCCAATAGGTACAACAACATTGGAGTTATTGTGATTAGTCTCCAA
>JASDQU010101273.1:359474-373515 GCA_032191745.1 Picea mariana | reverse complement strand
CTTCAGCAAGTCCATTCAAGATAGCATTCATCCCCTTAGCATTAAAACTAAACTCTAACTTATCATCCTTGGAGGCTAGCACAACAGGCTTTGTATAACTAGTCTCTACTACATCCCAAACATCAGTACCCAAGGCGATTAAGTATGTTCTCATTCTAATCTTACAGAAGGAAAAATTTGTTCCATCAAATAGAGGGGGCTTAGAGGCTGAATTCCCTTCATGACTTGGCATGTTTAAGCTTACAGATCTACCTTTGAATAAAAGGAACCTTCTCTGATACCAATTGTTGAAATTACTTAGACAACTGAGAGGGGGGGGGAATCAGTGGTAGTTGAGCTTAAACAATATTAAATCTATTAAGACATCATTAATCTTTCTTCAAGTGATCCTCAACAATATACAACATATGGACAGTAAAAGTAAAGAGCATCAGTCACACATAAGATATACACAGAGACGGATTTTTCATGAGGAAACCCATAAAGGGAGAAAACCTCTTCTTCTTCGAAATGATAGGCAGTCTTTTAGGTTCTGCACATCATCTCTAATTGAGCACCAACTCAATGTGAGGCTGCTACCTTTGTTTTACAAGCTGTAACTTGTTTGAGAGCACCAACTCTCTGGTTTCTCTAGCACCCACTAGAAGGAAGCACCAACTCCCTGGTTTCTCTAGCGCCCACTAGAAGGAAGCACCAACTCCCTATGTGGTCCAGCACCAACTAGATGGAAGCACCAACTTCCAGTCACACAGGCTCCAACCTGTATAACAGAGAACACTTGTTCTCCCTTGCACCACCCTGCCACCCTGGTTTCTCTGGCTGCAACCAGATGGAAGCTACAACTTCCTATGTTCAAGTTCTCACTTGAACCTCTGAGGACAACAGTCCTCCCAAGAACCTCCCAACCTTCCTAAAATATGTGTGAATAAATAAACAGTCAACTATGCAGATAAATCAATTCTTACCAATCTTCCTTTGTTCTGTAAATCTGGTCTTCTACTAACTGTTCTGCTATTCTTCTCTTCCTTTGTCTGTTCAGTAGGTCGGATTTGCATCAACTTGTTCTGTCATTCTGCTCTGCTTCTGCTTCTCTTCATCATCTATTACTCTTCTCTGATTTTCATCTCACACTGTGCATATTTTCAATCTCACACCACATTCTATGATTTTTCCTTTCTTGCAGTTTCTTTCATTTTTCATACAGAACAACCAGCCTCACGCTGTCTGTCTCATTTTCTTTTATGTGCACATCCACGACGGTTGCACTTCGCATTTCCTTCGGCAAAGGAAAGACAACTTTCCAAGCAACTGAAATGCCAATTGATTGGAAAACATGAGTCCGTTTCGCTAACAGATTCATAACTGAGGAATTAACTGTGAGAGAGGACATTAACCCTCCAATCTTTGTTCAAATTCACCTGCACCGTTTGATTGGCTTCATGAGATCTTGCATTCATTTCCTTTAAATCGGGTTTCAACATTTCGGCTATCCTGTGCTGAGTGTCTCGACACTTCATTTCGCAATCTCCGAAGTTCTGATACAGAACTTTTCTGCACTAGCTCCTTTCCGAATATGACTATGGTCATAACCAAGCGCCTATGCAAAGAGTGCTTTCGCGATTTCTCATTTCGTGATTTTCGAGACTATGCTTCGTTGACCCCAAGTCAACGAAATTTTGATCACTTGCCACATGTCCTGTGATTCGATGGTCCAGATGTGATCTTGATTCAATGGCTACGATTGAATCACGATTTTGCGATTTCAACATTCTTGTTGCATTGGGTTCTTTTCCTCTCCATGTCGCGATTCGCGAAACTCCAAAATGGAGTTAGATCAATGGTTCATATATGATCTTGATTCAACGGCTATGATTGAATCACGATTTCATCATTCTTGTTGCATTGGGTTCTTTGCCTCTCGATGTCATGATTCACGAAACTCCGATATGGAGTTAGATCAACGGTTAAGATCTGATCTTTACTTAACGGCTGCGATTAAATTGCGATTTTGCATATCGCGATTTTGACATCCTTGATGTCCAGTGTTTTTGTCACTTCAAAGTCCTGATTCACGAAACTCCGACATGGGGTCGGATCAACGGTCCAGATCAAAACTTGATCTAATGGCTCAGATTAAGTCGTGATTTTGCATATCGCGATTACACTCGCTTCTCCTTGTACCTTAAAGGACGTGTGGGTTCTTCTTGATCCAACGATGGTAGGATTCTGTGCTTGGATCTAACGACTGAGATCTATCCTCCTCTTCAATGATCTCTTCTTGTCTACATTCAAATCTGACGACCCTCGTTCTTTCGAGAATTTTGAATGGATCCAACGATCAGAAATGCTTCTCAAGCTTTACGGGCCTTCAATCATTCGATCAACCTGAACTTATCTTCTGTTTGCCTGTTGATTACAAACTTCCTGTGTTCATGCCAACTTCACTATTGTACTTTCCATCAATGAAAAGCATTCACTTTCTGTTAAATATTTGCCAACATTTGATGGCTCTCATTTGGTGATTATACGAAGAGAAAGACTACTCCAAGTTTTCAGAAGCATGGATGCCTATGGCATACATAGTTGCAATCATCGGGTGCAGTGTCAACTAGGCAGAAATAATCTCCAATCAACTAAGCACTTGTGTGCACCAGGCTCAGACACCAAAGGAGGGGGAAGCACCAAATTTTTACATGGATTCATACTTGCTCGATGTCATGTGCACTAGGAACATCTTCATCGACATGAATCTGAGATGGCATGTTGCAGAGCTCTCGGTCCATGTCTACTTCAGTGTGCTATGGGAAAACATGTATAAGAAATGTTACTCCCTCATCTGTGATGAATTCATCGCCCAAATTTATTTCATTCTTTTTAAGAAGGAATTCCCAAGGCTATTGGCGGCAGCCAAGAAAATGATATGCAAGGTAGGCCATTGGTATTTGGATGAGCGTGCCACCTACATTTGGCTTTTTGGGGCCACCAGAGCTCCACATATCCTACTAGCTCATGTCTCAGAATGGCTCGTCATAGGAAAAATATGTTATCAGACCATCTTGCAAGGCTACAATGCCACCCTGGTCAAAGACAAGAAACAAGCTTTCATACCCTACGGTTTCCATGTAGGGTTCTATTTGGTAAAGGACATTGCTCAAGCCAAACAAGAAGGGTTGAGCCAACTCAAATTTAGGTTCCTAACAGGTTGATTTCACAAGCACGATCCAAAGGTCCTAGTCCTACAACATGCTTCACATGTGTCATCATGTTGGTCGTATGCTCACTATAAGTTCGAAGATGAAGTCTTCACAGAGAACGCCCAGGACTGGGACAAGGTTGTGCAAAGGATGGTCAACCCAAAAATGACCAGGTTTAAGGCCATGAGCATGGATGGACAAGAAGAAACAATAGATCAATCAGCTCAAGAGGCCCTTGGAGCCAAGGGAGAAATCAGAGTGGTACAGGCAAGAGAGGTGAAAAAAAGGGGATTTTCTTGGACATTGGAGGCACATGAAAGGGGATTTCTCCTAATGGAACAAGCACAGATAGTAATTGATCAGTTGTAGAATGATCTAGACCTCCTAGATATGACAAGTTTTCCTGCCGACAACTCAATCACATTCCGGGAAGGACCAAGTGACCCAGAGCCGATACAAATTGGAGAAACCACAAGGTCAGATAACCTTGAAGTTTCAACGCTACATGTTGGATCACTAGGGGGCATTTTGGCTCAGCCCGAGATAGAAAGGACATCAAGGAGAGAAAGTGCACCAAACCCCCTACACGACTTAATAATTATTTATGATGAGGAGGAGAGTTCAGAGGTTTCCTTGGTAACTCTGGTACAGATCAAAGAGGAAAAGGAACCTGAGAAAGCAACTTCCCTAGCTCCCGATGCTCAAATTCAAAGCCTTCAATAGAGTGACCAGAAGGTCGAAAGTGTCTTAGACATTGAGCTCCTTGATGCACCATAGACCCAAAAGGACAGCCTGAAGGATGAGCTAGGGTTGGGCGAACAAGAAGAAGAAATTCCGCAGTAGGAAACCAACATCTCAACAGTCGATTATCAAGTAAGTATGAGCCCACCCCTTATGCATCAATTTTAGTCGGTGCTTTACCTCCCAATGAGAAACAACCAGAGGCCAAACTTTCGAAACACACAGAAGAGGTTCAAGAACATAGCCTTGAAAAGATTTACACCATCGGGAGCTTGGGAAGCATGCTTACTTGGGGAGAGCAGCAAATCCCTGAACCCATGGATGAGGTCGCCGATATACAAGCCATCGCCTATGACCAAAAGAGGAAATCCATCATGAAGAGAACCACCAAGAAGAGGAGGCTTACTCTGGACATCTCCATCCTCATCACCACAGAGGAGAAATTAATCAGCATGGAGCATGCCAAGACATCCGAGCTTATCAACGTAGGGATGGAAATGAAAAATGCCACCCTGGATAGAGCGATGAAAGATGTAGAGGAACTAGCCATTGTGTTGAAGGGGTTGGAGCATCTGCCCCACTTAGCGAAATATTATCAAGACTCCACGCAGGCCACAGTGTTCTTAATAAGCGAATTCCAGGATGCCTACAGTAAATTCACAAATGAGTGACACCTTTTCACTACAGGGATAATTGATTTCTAGGAAGACACCCTTATGGAACTAGCGACATGAAAGGAAATGGAAAGATTGAATGAGAAATCACACCAAGCAGTGGAAATGATTGATTACATAAGCGCGGTCTTATGGGGCCAAGACGCTGAAGAGCATGGCATTCAGGTACTAAGGGATAGCAACATTGAATGCATAAAGAAGTCGACCGAATATTGGGTGAAAATGGCCCAAGAACCTCATCAGGAAATCCAAGAGAAATGGGTCGAGTGCGAAAGGAGCTAGACCAAGATTGATCGGGCGATGAAAGACATTGGCCTCCCAGAAATTGGTACACTTGATGACTTCGTTGACTTGCATGACATAGTCAAACTACATGTAAAACAAGACTCTTCATGGGTTGCAGAGGTAACAAAGGTGGCGAACATGGTTCCATGACAAGTACAATAGTTCATTGAGCACCCAATCAAGGCTCAGACAATGTTACAATAGTTAAGTGCTTAAGTAGTCAAGTATCGGGCACGGAAAGTGGAGATAAAGGAGATCCTTTTGGCCCCGATGGACCAACACAAATTATCGTACACCAACACATGCAAGAAACTCTTCATCAAATGGTCAGAGTATGAGAAGAGCCATCCACTCAAGTGAAACCATTTGATGACTCTTAGAAGACTGATAGATGAAAGCACCATGTGGCGATGTTTTTTTTTTTACTTAGCTTGCACTTTTGATAGTTATTTTTAGTTAATAATATGTTATAAATAAGAGGATCAACCTGTTAGAACAGGTTGATGGTTTTTGCAAAGACCCTCATTTTTGGATTTGTAAAGAACTATTTCGGAGCTACCTTAATTGAGAAGTCTTGTTTAGGACCAAAGACAAGTTTATGTTCATTTTTCATCAAAAGCATGTGTGATTGGATATGAAGAAGAATCATTTCTGATTTTATCTCATGAATGTATGTTGTAACGAGTAAGATCCTCTAAATATGTTGATAAGTTATCTAATTCAATATTTTTATGGTTCTTGTCTCTAATGATGAAAAGTAAATCGTTTTGTTAATGTGTCATCAATGATTAGAGCTAAGGAAACTATTTTTCTTGGCATCATTTATTACATGTATGTTTTCTTTTGATAACTGTATCTTAGTCAATGGTTGGAACACCAACAGGTTACCGTATTAGTACTAGTCTTGTCACAGGTGTAAGAATCATTGTCTGTATGTGTGAGCATGAGGGTTATCCTAAGCTCATCCTTCTTTAGTAGTTAAGCATTTCCCCTTTGTTACCCAGCTAGTTTATACTATCATTTATCTTGTATTGGTCCCACCTATAAGAGAAAATACAAAAAGAGAACGTTCAAACTGAAGGAGAAGCTTTCACAAGAAGACATCATGTCAATCACTACGTAAAGACCATCGATTAATTGGTCAGATCACAAAATCTGGAGAACCATTCCACCATTAAACGTTGCAAATTCTAATTGGGCCTCGATGGCGGGTTTGGTTCCTACTGATAAGTTAAAGGGATTTAGAAACCCTCAACACAGTGCCAAACCTTAGCTGGGAGAGAAAAGAAAGTTTCTTTCTCCTTACAGCCTATCTTCATTGATCACCCCTTCCAGTAGTGGAGGTTTGACATTATTAGGGATATCAATCCAAACTCATCGTAGTTGCATAAATACATCTTAAAGACCACTGATTATTTCACCATATGGAGCGAAGCGATTCCTTTGAAAACCATCAATGAAAATCAGGTGATTTTTTTCCCTTAATCACACATCATTACCAGGTTTGGAATTCCATACTTTTTAAGTTTTTGATAATGCCGAGTATTTTTCTTCTCTTAAGCTAACTAAATTTTCCCTTGAAAAAAATATCAAGCTTAAGTACTCAGTGAATTACAATCCACAGGGAAATGGTCTATCATAATCTACTAATAAGAACCTCATTAAAATCCTCAAGAAGACTGTCACCAATAATCAAAGAAATTGGCATCTTACTCTTCAGAATGCTCTTTGGGATGATAGAATAACTCCCAATTCATCCATTGGTAACTCCCCCTTTTTCATGGTTTACAAAAAAAAAGCCATAGTACCAACCCATACTTTCATACCTTCTTTACAATTGGCCCAATCCATCCAAGATGAAGCATGTCCGGTAATGCAAGAGATATTAAACATGTTGTTAAAACTTGAAGAATAAAGGGAAAAAGCTAAGTTGAACTTGACCCAACAACAAGAAATGGTTAAAAGGTGGTTCGTGTTATCACCCTATAAGTTATAGGATCAACTGGTGACTGAGATATTATCTGTCTCTAGTGTTTTTGTTGACAAATGATTTTTCATTCTGCAAATAATTTGAAAAAAAAAAGAAAAGAAAAAAGAAAAAAGAAAAGAAAAAAGAAAAAATAAAGAAAAGAAAAGAAAAGAAAGAAAAAAAGAGGGCATAAAAGAATTCAATATAAGCTCCATGCAATAATAGTAACTTGGTCCATACCTTTCAAGCATGGCCAAGTTCTTTTTAAATTGATGTTGATAGAGTAGTGAATGAGTTTGGCTAAACAGTTTAATCTTAGCCAAAGTGTCTAGGTTAGATTAGTGAATAAATCTGGCCAGACTGTCTAATCTTGGTTAGATAGCCCTAGGGTAGAATAAATTCTTAACCCAATAGTCTAATCTGGGTTAACTGTCATAGGAAACTAGGTTAGAATATAGGTTAGTTGCATTGTTGCTTCATTTCAATAAGAACCAGAATGATGATTAATGTTGCACCATGTTTCAAATGCTCAAAAGATCGTTTGGTCAAGCCCCATGGTGGTGTCTACTTGAAAAACCTTGGAAAAACCCATAAAATGCATTTATCCTAAGTTTTTCCTCCGCACATGTGTTTTCCGCTCCCCACTTATGCTCCTTGCACATATCAATGGTCCTGATCGTGGCGCCCAGATCTACGGTGGATAGATCTTTCCAGACCCCCCTGAATATTCTACCTTTAACGAAGGGGGGGGGGGGATCCAGAATCGCTGATAAGACCCGCGCGTGCATCTGGACGGCCCAGGATCGAGCACGCAGGGTCAACATTGGATTCCGGACCCCCCCATTCGTTCTGCCTTTAATGGAGGGGGGGGGTTCGGAATGAGTGATAAAAAGTGTGAAAACATCTGCGGCCAAGAAACAAGCGCTCAGAGCAATGGCTCAAAATATTTTTCGGACCCCCCCGACTGATCTGCTTTTAACTGAGGGGAGGGGTCCGGAATGGTATCTTTCCTCTAGCAGGCCCTCTTTATACGTGGCAACGATCTAATGGCCCTGAGTCCCATCATCTCCTGCTATCTGACCTACCATCGTCATCTCTGGACGTCACCATCCACCTTTCCCGAAATAGTCACATCCCATAACTGCTGTCAGTTCTTCCCCCCCATTCGTTCGTGGCAAGCCTTATCACTATGACCTTTACCTCCAATCAATAGCTGCCACGTCACCCATCCGTATCCCTCAGGCACTGTCACCCGCCATCTCACACTCAATGTGATCTGTTGGCCATTTATTACTGGATAACCTATCTGTTATCCAACTGACCTGTCTCCCACGCCCAACGGACACCCGTTTACTCAAAACTACCCTCATTCTCCCTTTTCTCACCATTTACCACTCATCGCACCAGAGAGTTTTTACACCGTTTACTCCTCCGTTACAGTCAGTTTCCCTCATCCACAGTCAGTTGCCCCCACTAACGTTGTTTGTCTTGCAGGTACTGTTGTGAAAATGGTGCCAAAGTCCAAACAAGCAGAAGGAGAGGAGAATCTGTTTCTCCCGCCTCCTGTCAACCTTGACAGGATCCCACTGGTCAACAAAGACCGATTAATCATAGATACAAAGTGCGATTTTGATTTCACATATCTTCATTCATGGCTCAAGGAAGTCTTCCTGGACCAGAGTGATGAAATTGGACTTTGGGAGTCCAATTTACCCCTCTACCTCTTCCCTCAGATCCACCATTTTCTCGAGTTTGCTCTCAAGTGTCAAGCCCACTACATTCACGAGCAAAGAGCTGTCGTCTCCTCATCTGGAGAGATTCTTTTCCTCATCACACCTGAATCCATAGACTAGATGATGTAAATCCTCCGAGCCGACTCTGCGTCACCCTTCAACCTAGAAATTCTTACAGAATTATACCAGAAAATGACCTTCCCCTAAAGAGCTCAAATATTCGAGCTTTTCCTTCCCCCATCTGCTCAATTTCCCTCCACAAATCCTCCTTATCCATCTTCCATGTTCTTGAATAAAGGAAACCAGGTCATCTCATCCCTTTGTGCTTTGTTAGGATACTATTCTGATCAGTGGGTAGATGAACCCATTTTGGGTTTTCTATCCATCTTCTCTACCGATGAAAATCCCACCACCCAGTTTGACTTCAGCACATTCTTGGCAGACAATATTCACGAACAGTTCATGAATTTCGGCATGTTCAGATACTCATTGATACTAGCATACTTGTTCGTCTTCTTCCAGGCAGAAAAATTTGGCTTTTCCATGAAGAAGATGGATGGAGATGGTAGACCCTAGGCAGTGACAACATGGACCTCCTTGCTCAAGCACAACTCCACAGAGTTCAGTTTCAAGGAGTTCATTGATCAATTCTACCACCCTGTGGTAAGTATGCTAGGCGGCAGTCCCGAGCCTCGAATAAACGATGAATTCCAGAGGATCCTTCATCTCTCGGACAACACAAAGACCAGGGATTGGTACTTGTATCAATATTACACCGAGATCAGAGTATACGGGTGTGAGTTGGCACCGTATAAGCTGCCCAAGTATCTGCCTGTCAGAATTTTTGCTTTGGAATATATAAGGTAGATAATAAATTCCGATGATATCCATTTTGTGTCATTGAAGAAAAAGCAGCAGCTTAGAATCAAGGGGCAGATTGGCTCCTTCATCTGCAACAATCGTGGCACTGGGGAAGAAGCAGATAGGCTGCTAAAGGAAATGAAGTTCTTCATGAGTTTCCCATGGTATTATGATCCATGTGGGATCATCTCAGAGATGAGGGTGAAGAACAAAAACATCCCATATGTTCATGAGTCCAGGCCTGAAGTTGAGAAGTTCACAAATCAGACAGCCTGGGAGAAGGGATTATTTTAGGGGCTAAATTTCGCTCATGGGCTAATTTTCCATGGTTTTTCTTAAAATAAGATTCGCTATTTTAAAAATGATTCGCCCAAATTCTATAGGATAAAATTATTTTACCTTAAAAATCGCCAAAATTTTATAAAAACTATATAAAATCCTCATAAATTTGAATATTTTTACAAAAATATCGTCAAACATTTATAGTTGGAATATGAATGATTAGTAAGATTTGCCAAGGTTTCTACATTTTAAAATAAATTTCCATCATTAAAATCATCCTTGCCTGGGAGCCTAACACATTGATCGAAGTAGAACAACAGGATCCCCCGGCCACTGTGTCACAAACAACCACGCCACAGGTCCCGAAAGAGAAAAGGCCTCGGCAGGATTTATCTCCACTTGTCACTGAGGTATCTTCTGAAGAATTCCAGCTGCTTACCAAGAGGCCTAAAACTTTTGCAGTTCCTGGCCCGACCAGGGAAAAAGAAGCCTCGTCTACTACAATGATCAAAGTTGGTATTCCACCCTTCAGTTCGAGCCTCCATAAGGTCATAACCCCAGCATTGACGAAAAATCTACAGATTCTCCATTGAGCACCCAGCCAGGCAAGGTAGGACCCAAGTTGAGCATTTTTGAAAAATATGAGTTGATCAAGAAAAGGAACCAGACCCTGACCAACAGTACTTGCACCCAGTTCTGGAAGCAGATGTCGACTGCGCAACATAGACTGCTATCAGCATTTGACACTGAGAAGGGTAGAATGCATATGGAATTCCTCCAGGCACAGGTACCAGATCCAAAGGTGATCACTAACTACAAGAGGGCCACCTTCAAATTCCAGATGAAGGACGTGCATCCAGCCGATCAGATGGATCTGCACAAGCAGACAGGGGAAATGGTCTTTTACACATTGGCACATGCTTCCACTTCTGCGTCCAATCTGCAGGTGTCCTTGAACAATGTTCAAACACAATTAAAGCTAGAGAAGATATCATCCTTTGCCAAGGAAAATAGAATCAAGACTTTGGAGGAGTTGGTCCTCAAGATCGGTTACGATCCTTCAAACATGAAAGCAACTGAGGAAATGATAAAGAAGAAGAATGCTAACATAGCCTCCTTGAGGAAACAACTGAAGCTCCCGCCCACAGAGGATTCGCAGGCGAAAGAGATAGCAGAGAAAGAAGGAGAGAAAGATGAAATGCTCAAGCTGCTCATGGAGCAGAATGCACAGCTTAAAGAAATGGAAGCTGAGATGGAGAAGCTGTTAAAAGAGAAAGAGAAACTGAAGCTAATGGAAGTCATTCCATTGAGTGCTATTCCAATTTCAGGTGTGAGAACAGCATCAGTGACAGAAGTCCCATCCGCGACTCCATTGACATCCTAGGAGAAGACAACCGACCTGGCTAAGTCCATGGAAAAGATGAACCTGAAGGAAATAAAGATCAACAGGCTAAAAAAGGAGATTGAGAACCTTCAGGAACTCAAATCTTCCTTCCAGACCAGCCTCTCCAAGGAAAAGCAGGTGACAGATCAGCTCAAACAGGAGTTACAGCAACTCTGGAAGAAAACAGTGGCAGGAAAGACTTTAGCCGAAGTTAAAGAGAGTGTATGGACAGACATCACCAAGTCCATGAACGAGATATGGACCATGATCCAGATCATGTTTGAGCAGAATGAATTGGTCCAGAGGAGCAAACAGGCCATCGAGAAGATCAGATCAGAATTGGGGGAGATGCCAACACAGGCGAACGAGATCATCAAGTTCTTGAATTCTAAGACCAGGGAAGAGCTGAAAATTGAAGATAGAACATAGACCATCCTTGAGGTCAAAAGAGTTTTGACCAAGAGAGGATTAATGCTTTAGCTAGAAGAAAAGGTTCGGGCCATGGACCTAGGGGTACAAAGATTCTTTAGTAAGATAGAGGCTCTACAGAAGAAAGGTCTACCTGTTCTGAAAGTAATCAATGATAAATTGATGACACTCCCAGACTACACGAAGATATTGGCCGATGTGGCTAAGGACAGTTCAAAGTTTGTAGGCATTCAAGGGAGCATCACTGGCAAGGCGTTTTTAGACACTCTTCAGTGGGACATCAATATCCAACATGAGATTCGATACATTTTCCTCACCAAGCCTACCTTCGCCAAGTACACAGAAATGGACGAAGTGTATCGAAGACTACTCAAAGTCAACGTGCTTAGTCATCTCTGATGGGAGGAGCTCTGTGATCTGATCGATTAGCAGATGAGTTGTCCCAATCCAGTCAGATGAGGTTGCGTAGAGGCTTCATCAACGACCCACCCATAAATCAGCGTGCAGTTACACCACATCATCAAGCAGTTCCTAGATTTAGGAAATTTGTTAAGTTAGTTAGGTTAAAAATAGATTTAGCACGTCCTGATCATTAATGACAGGATCGTTTTGTAATTTGAGTTATAAATACTTCATCTTTCAAAGTATTGGGGGTTGTTGATCTTCACACCCTGACGCTATCAGACTGTAATATTTTTGAAGAGATCTTCCATTAATAAAAGGAGGCACTTTTACAGGATTCTTGCGTGTATTCACTAGTGATGTTTTTCTCTCTA
Organism: Picea mariana; assembly: GCA_032191745.1. NCBI lineage: Eukaryota > Viridiplantae > Streptophyta > Pinopsida > Pinales > Pinaceae > Picea > Picea mariana. The sequence continues at coordinate 361,187 of JASDQU010101273.1, read as the reverse complement.
AGTTGAATGTTATTCTCGCTTTGTTATCATAGAGTTTTCCAAATCTAATCTTTAAGAGTAACGAATGTTGCAGGATTTATCTCGTATACCCTGTTTCTGACTCGAAAGATTTTAGTGTTTTTTCTTCTGGTGTTTTCAATAAAGAAATTCTTAACTGCTTCTTTGTTGAAATTATCTCTCTCATCTTTTCAGCTATTCATCATTTATGCTATTAAAGAATCCAATGATTATATTATCTCACCCTGTGAAAGTTTTTCCTTTGTGTTTCTGGTTCGGATTTCATATTTTATTAAAAACATAGACGCCATAGCCCAATGGATGTGTAGACTGTCTCAACCAACTCAACAAAAACTACGACAACAAAAACCGACCTATTTATTTACCTAGCCTAATATTTAAAATTTGAAACATAGCTAAATCATATAGAGAGATCCCTCTCTGAAGTTGGAAGGGATAGATCCCAGCTTCAAAAGCGGTTGGATAAAGTTACCTTTTGTAGATTTCTTCTGTTGTCAACCTCTAGGAAATTTATAGAGTGCTAACAGTTCGATAAATCAAATGTATGAAATAAATATTTCCAAGAAGAAGATCTTGTTCTCAAGTGGAACAAAGCTAATGAACTTAAAGAAAAACACTTTAAATTCTAGAAACTATGGCTAGGACCCTATCTGGTCCACCAGAAAATATGCCCTAGGAATTTCAGGCTAAAAAAACTATAGGGATATGAGGAGGAACTCCTTGTCAATGGCCAAACATTGAAGACATACTTCTCCTGATCACCTATGGTGATGTATCCTTGTACATAGTATTTTTTCAGTTGTAGTTTTTATTTTTAGTTTTTTGTTTCAATAATATTACCATTGTTTGATGTTACTCCTTCCTTTTTCTTCTCTTTTCTAGTTTACAATAACCCCCCTTCCACTGTCTGCTACTCTGGGCCAGTTGTTCTTTCACATCAGAGACCCATGTTTTTCCCCGTTAACAAATGGTAACATAGAAAAGAGGAACTTTTTCATATGTTCCAAAAGAAAAGATTCGGACCCTTAAATTGTGTACCTTTCGATGAGTTCCATCTATTATTCACTCTTATGTGACCACTCTTAGGTCTCGTTGATGTTCCTTTTCAAGTTTCCTGAAACATCTTGAATTCAGTATGTTCCACATAAATCCAATGTCTCTTCCCATTACTTCCCAATTTTAAAATGCATCATTGTTTCTTGTTTGTAGACCCACTAAAGACAACTTTTTGACTGAGACTAACAAATCAAAATATCAAAATTCTATATCTAAAAGGTGGATTCATAAGAATAATAATAAGGAAGTTGAAAATGATATTGAAAAGTGTGAAAAGTACAAGTAATTTGGTCGAGGCTATTGACGCTCGGTGGCAGCGGGGCCATGCTTGTATGATATCGAGGTATCTTTGTCAGGGCTATGGATGATCATTGGCAGCGAAGAAATGTAGGTAAAGAGAGGTAAATAAAACACGTCGGTCTACAACAGTCGACTTAATTTTCTGTTGTGGTTTTACTCTCACAACTTCCCTGTGGACTTTTGAAGTTTCCCCAAAAAACAATCACTCAAATTATGTAGAATATCATTGATGATAGTTTCTTCTATAAGGCTTGCATAAATACCATTGAATGTGGGGTCCTTAAGTTGAATGTTGAATGGACTTTTAGAAAAGGTAAATGTTGCTTCTATCTAATTGAA
>JASDQU010101273.1:319705-359401 GCA_032191745.1 Picea mariana | reverse complement strand
TATTCTCCTTTTCTCTTTTGCCTATCTTCTACCGTACGAGATCTGCATCCTTACTTCTCTAAGGCAACCCAAGCTCAACTCAAATCTATTTCGGAATCACGTTCATCGAAGTCCTTATTTAACACGTAATTTTAGACTTCAATATTCACACTCTGATCTCTCCGGATCTAAATTTTATTTCTCTTCTGGAGCCCCAAAGTTTGTGATGACATGTCAAAAGGCCACCCCCCAAGTGGCTTCCCAATATTGGACTATTGACTACCTATTTTGTCGATTCTCCAATGAGTTGTTTTTACTGCTTTCGGGACATAAAAGTGTTTCTAAGGCATTGAAGGAATCTTACTGTCGATACCATCCTTGTCAGGATCCATTTTAAGCATTATCTTATCACTTTCTAAAAAGAAAAATATGATGGCCTCTTGACCCTTCTCGTGCATGTCCTTCACTTTATCCTAGGCCGAAAGAATATTCTTTGATACCGTTGTCGTCAAAGCTCAAAATTTTCCATATCCTTCAAACCTCCGACATCCAACACCCCTCGGGTTCTAGTTTCACCCTCATCTTGATTCGCCCTGGTGCCAACACCTCGACAAGTCCCACCTCTTTTTGTATCACTATTCATTGATTAATGCACTAGGCCTACCCACTGGTCCACATGCAAGGGAATATACCTTCGATACCTTCCTCTTCAGAGATTGAAAAAAACATGATATTTTATACTCTGAAAGCTTGACCTCGATAACAATCTTATTCGAGGATTTGGTTTAGCACTTTCGCTGATGTTTTAATCAATGCACCTATCCTATTTAATAAGCTTTAATTATGGAAATGATGCACATTAACGGGAGAAGTTAAGATTGAATTTCACAAGATCCTTGTACACACATGAGTTATGGCATACTCGTGCTAGTTGGATGTGCATTACAAGTTATAAAAACACCCTTTCATAACAAATATTGCACCATAAGTTTTCAAAACTCAGTTCGCAAAGTTTGATTTTCAGCTAGACTCCCTTGCTTACTGAGTCTTCTTTCTTTGTTACCTGCAACTGCTTGTTTACCGATAACCTTTGTTTTCTATTACTTAACCAATTTTTAATTGTTACAGCTAATGCATTATTCTTAAGATAATATGGTATTCCTTTTAACATGTTATTGCAGATTAATTTGGTCATTCATCATGGCAAGCCAGAACCCCAAAATATCTAGGAGCTCAGCGTACTTCCAGGGTACTGCAGGCCCCAAATCATCATCTCGTTCAGTCAAAAATCTAGTGACTAACACAATTCCTCATACTAACGAGGACCATTTCCCCGAATTTGAAGAGATCTACATAATATTTGACTCCGCATATTTTCCTCAAGATGGTGAAGTTTTAGAGGTGTATCAAAATATCCTGAAAAGCGGTATTCACCGGGTAGCTGCCAGGCCTCAACTATTTTAATACAACAAGGCAACACATTGGTGTCTCAGGAAATTTGATGCTTCCATGGAAAACATCATAATAAAGCATGGGATGCGAGTATCTTTCCTCATACTGGAGGATATTTGCATCAGATATCACCTTCCCGCTCTTACTTTCTACTGAATGAACCTTTCCTAAAAGGATTCTCCCAAGCCAGCAAAGGATCGAAAAAACAAATGAAACATTGGTGGGTGGACGAGGATGAAACCCTTAAGAAAGGTAAAACATTGGTCTTCACCCATAGGATTAAAAATCCTTACAAGTTGTTGGTGGCCATGCTTTGTCATTTTTACAAGTAAGAAAAAAGTATGCACTTCCAAATTGATCGGTTACCTTTGGCACACATTGTTGTGAGAATGGGACAGATCTTCAACTAGGTGGATATCCTAGCCTTTAATGTATGTCTGCATGAAAATAATATCCCAAGTATGAGGAATCCATGTTTTTATATTTTTTCTTATATTATAGACACCATTTGTTCCTCAGTACACTTTCTCGAGCTAGGATGGAATTGGGATTGAAGACAACCCCCCATTCATGTCTATTGCTCCCAATTATGAAGCGTAAATTTCAAACAACAATTTTATGAGATTTGTAATTTATTCTATGCCCCTCTGCACTCTTTCCTTTTTGGCTTCCCCAGACACAGGATATCCTTTGAGGCTAGAAATGGGATGAAAGGGGTGGTTGATTGGTTTTTCTACAAGTACTATTTATTCATCAGAGTTTACGGGATGACAAGGGCCCCACATATATTTCCTTATTTTATCTTAGATCAACTACTAATGAGGGAAATAACATACCAAACAATGGGTTTTGGAGTCGCCACACTGTTTCAAACCAGGAGTAAAATATTGTGGCCAATCTTCCCTCTCCACATTGGAATTTATTCATCTCCAACACTCAACACACAAGGAAGGAAGTTGAGACATTACAAGAGTTCATCATGTGCTCGAGTGAGCCTAAAGGACACGATCCTCATGAGTTGGCTATTAGTCATGTCAGGTTTTTCAGCCTCACTCATCCAAATATTCATGTTGTTGATTTTGAAGAGGATAAATTTAAAGGAGTACTCTCATATGATGAAGTCTTTCACCAGCTTCCCCACGACGTGGAAAAGCAAGAACTTGATATTGAACAAGAAGAATTAAAGATGGAAACTTTAGCTCAATTCCAAAAGTTGTGTCAACAAGATAAAGATACCTACAATGCCAAATAATAGGAGAAGACCCAAAAAGAAAAGCACCTTGAGTAGAAAAGGCTCCAAGAGGAGCAAGATTATCAAAGAAGGAAGACTAAGGAAAAGATTAGGCTGAGATGTGAGCATGTGACACATCAAGTAGCTCTACAGAAGAAGAAAAAATAATAAGCTAAAAAATAAGTAGAGGATGAGGAATCCAAGAGGCTATCTAATGAAGCACAAGCTAGGAAACTGGTTGAAGAAGCAGAGGAAAAGAGATTGGCTGACGAGGCTAAATCAAAGAGAAAATCAAGTGAGTTTTTAAAGAAGAATTTAAACCAAACCCCAGGTATTTCATCGAAACCAACCCTAGGGATTGTGAATATACCTCCTCTGGATTATACCCCCATAAGCTCCATATCAGGGGATTCCTCCCTCTCTTCTCTAGCTCTCAATTTCAAAGGATATATAGTCGCCATTGGAGACTACTATTTCGACAACAGAACTAGAAGTATCGAGAAGATATCAATGAAAATAAAAATAGGAGAAGACTCCAAGTCAAAGTCACATGCAGGAAGGATTTTAGAATGGAAGGTTGGCCCTGATCCTGAAGAGAATGTAGTTTAAGAGGCTTTAACGCTCAACTCCTTCGCAGGATTAAATGCCTCCTCTGTTTCAAAGGTAACTGATGCTCTGGCCATTTCCAGGACCTGAGTAATAGAGCTAGAAACAGAGTTGAAAGACGTAAAATACCAATTCAACAAAGATGTCTAGGAAGCTCTCAGTGCAACTGAAAGTCTAAACTCAGTTAAGATCAACTGTTCCCTACATGCACAAAGAGACCACTTGAATGAAGAGTTTGAAAAGAGAATGCAAATCTTGTGGGACACCCACAAGGATGAGTTGGAAGTAGAAAAACATAAACTTATTGTCACTCTAGAAAATACTAGTGCCTCGACAGGTACTGTGGATTCCATCAAAGCACAAGTGTTGGTTGTCAGTGAAGATCTATCTAAGGTAAAGAACAAACTCCTTGGTCTATTGATCGACATACGAGTAGAGTAGAAACAACAATTAAATATGCAGAATAATTTGATTGAGACTTAAGGAAGGTATCGGGAAGCTAGTGAGGCTTTTGAGGAGATGGTAAATTGGAAAGACATGCTACAACCTACACCTACCTCCCTGCCAGTTTAATAAAAAAGAGAAAGACTGAGGTATTGAATGTTGTTTGACACCAAAAAAACTCTCTTCGTGAGTGTATGTTACACCCAAGGGGTAGTTGCCGACACATGTGCACAACTGTGGAAATATGCTAATGATCTCGTCATAGAGGCAGGGATACAACTATTGCAATCTATAGATGAAACGACTTATGTTAGCACCAGGGCGGTTGAGGTGGAATATTTAAAGAAGACTAGTCAGATAAGCATTCAAGATTGGATTCTTTTTTATGAAAAAACAATTGAAGAACATATGTTGTTTCCTACTCAACTCACTCATAAGATTCAATCCTTTGTAAATGCCACGGTTGAGAGGTTACATCAAGAAGTGGCAAATTTTTTTTGTAATGGAGAATTAGTCTTAGAGAGAGTGCAATCAAGCAAGCTTGAGAGATTTTTTAATGACTACTCCACTTGGAAGGAACACTAATACCAACAATAGGAGAAAACCACATCATGATTACAAAATTTCTCATTTCTTTCCAAATGTTGTTTTCTTCTGATATTGTAATCTTTTCTAGGAAATGAAGAGTCATTTTTGTGAAACGACTCAAATTTCTATAATTACCATGAAAAATGATTATAAAGATTTGCCCCTCACTATATAAAGGGAGAGTTGCCCATTTGAAAGGGCTTTTGGTTTTTGAAGCTAGCAAGAACATATTTTTGTTGCAAGTTAATTTGAATCCAAGAGACATTCTAAATTGGAAGCTTATGGTATTGATATGTGTGAATGAAATTTATTTGTTTATGCATCTCTCTATTTGTATCGTGTGAATATTATTTGAAAAATTACTTCTAAATTAATGTTTTCATTTTACAACTATCATGGTTTTTCACGATGAGTACAATAATAAATAATTTTGTTTAGTTTATTAATTCTCTGGTTCTAACAGATTATGCTATCGAATTCATGTACCACTTGTGTCACAAATATATTATTCTCAAGTTATGCACATTATTAATTGTATTCATTTATTATGTTAGTTTTCTCCTGATCAAGATAGGTTAATTTAAATAGCATTAGTTTAGAGATTGCATCTTAGAATAATGATCATATTTCTTAGTCTAATGTTAATTAGTTGTGCTTACTCCTTTTTCCTCATTATTTTTAATTCATCTAAGAACCTTTGGTTCTCATAGTCATATTTTAGTTAGTATTTAGTTAGCATTTTGTTATTATTTTAGTTAGTTGGTAACCAGGCCAAAATATTGTCGGAAGCGCTATCCCAAACAAGAGTGGGTCTAGTTGGGACTTGTCATCAAGCGTTTTCCCCTAACTGATTGAATGGGTCATTTTGGCCCTTCAACAAAAATATTGTGACTAAATAATGTAAACTTGTAATCCTTCACCACTGTAGAAGGAATACCATTAATACTAGGGTGGCAACCACTAATATATTTTGTTTCATCAAAGCTCTTAGTGTTATAACCCTAAATTGCACCACACATGCTTACCTGGCATCAGGCCAACTCATATCCATTCATTGCCAAAACATATGTTGAACAACCTCTTCAAAAATCCTCTTGGGTAAAGGTACACGCGCCCTAACCCACTACTGCACGCGTGTGAACGCTGGCAGGTCTCCTATAGCCCGCATTTACCTAACAAAACACAAAAATAGGAAAGTTGCTGACGGGACAAAAAGCTATGGGTCAATTAACTGAAACTCTCGGCCATGCATGGCCAAGAGTTCGTCCAAAACCCTAGCTCCTTCTAGCCTATAAAAGAAGGGGTAGGGGTACTATTTGGAGCAGGAAAAATATAGTGAAGAAACTATGCCCATTTGCTGAATCCATTGTCCCAACCCTTTAGCCTTTCGTCAATCCTAAGGAGAATTAACGTAAAGTAGTTGAAGGACAATAGAAGAGGAGGAGCCCAGGATCAGGATCAAGGAGCGGTGGCCGGTCTCGACTTTGATTGTAAGTTGATTCATTTTGAAAATAATAAAAGAATACTTTTCCCATCCCAAGGCATGAGTTATCCATGATTTGTGTAATTTATGCTTAATTTCTAACCCTCAAGTAGAAAAGTAGCATGCATGCGTAATGTTTTGTCTTGATTGCAGGTTAACTTTGGAAGGAGCAGCGCAAGTAAGTGGGCAAAGCGCAACGGAGGATCTACGCCAAACATCAATAAAAAGGTTAGTAGTTCCTTTCCATGCATGTATTGTGAAAGAGGGGTTTAAGTTTTGGGTGGTAGGTTAAAAAGTCATTTCTTTACGGTCAAAATCTGCATGCAAATCTGACCCTAGTTTGCTAGTCCGTAGGGTATTTTTCCCAACAATAGAGTTGGCGACCATACTGGGGAAGATACTCTTTAGGGTTTCCGGATTTAGTTGAGTTTTTGGGTAGTTTAAGAGATTAGATTTTCTGTTTCTTTGCCTGTCTTTTTCTATAAGGCCTGAGCTAGCAGGGAGCCTGGTTTTTTATACCAGTTTTCCCTGACTGTTGCTTGATGGTAATTATCGGGACACACAGAGGTACACGCGGCCTGCAGAAGGCCTGTACGCGTGTACCCATACCCTAATCTCTTACAACACATGTGTGAATGCTAGTTGTATAGGTTTCAATAGCATGTAGGAGTCAGAGAGCTTGAGAGACAGTCCTCCTCTTCCCTGTCAGAATTATACATTCTCAGGGGGCTTTCTGGATCCTGTCTGAGTCTTGCTGGTTCACAATTTTGTCTCAGTTTTCTTTATTGTGTTTAGTTATTCTTTGCGATTGTTTTTCTTTTCTATTGAAAGAAACATCCAAGCCTTCAAGAGACCCGAGTTATCAATACCAGAGGCCTCTTCCTGGTCTGGGCTGCCTGTGTTTCTTTTTGTCTTAGATTTTATACATACACGCGGCCTGTGCAAGTGCAGCCCACAGGTACACGCACTCTATTGCAGCTCAGCACACGTTTGCATGCGTGCTGTTTCAGTGACAGTAGTATGCTTGACAGGCTACTTTTCAATCAGGGTGGGGCAGTCATACCCTCCTGTGGTGAGAAGTGTTCCTCTCAGGTGTTTGAGTCTAGGGGTGCACAGTTAGTAGGTTAGGGCCTCTTACCCTTAACCTGTTTTTTCTTTGTTGATAATTGATAGAAAAGATAAAAAATAAAATTTTGTTTTATGGTTTTTAGACAAGCGTAAGAGTCGGTGCTTTCTTGATTGCCATTGTGTGTCTTTGCCCTGATTCTTTTTGATCTACACTTTAAGCCAGAATTTTGTTTTGTTTTCTTGGTTTTAGGCTTGTCGGCATTTTCCCTTTTGTTGCTTGATTAGCACATAAATAAATAAAAAGAGAGAAAAAAAATTCTTTTCATTTTCCTCTTTGTTTGAAGATTGTGTTTCTGCATCAATAGCTAGGGAGAAGTCTTTTTGTTCATAAGTTTTTTGCGGTGCATTTAGAGCATAAGTAGCTCGTAGTCAAGCAAAAATTCCTTTATGTTTGCTGCATGAAATCTTAGCAAAATTGAAAAGAAAAAGAAGTCTTTCTTTGTGAAAAGTTGTTGATTTTTGCATTTAGTAAAAGTTTTTTGTTTCCAACATTTTTTCATTTGTTTTTGCTTTGAGTCTTTACACATCATCAGTTTCACCTTCATACCCCATGACGTAAAAATCCCATAAAAGCAACGCTAATTTAAAATCTATTAGACTTTTTGTTTGCAGGGTTCATACACTAGTTCAGGACTAGGGCCTTGGATTAGGTTGGAGAGGAAACTCTCCAAGGCCACTCAAAACCAAACATTGGAGTCTGTGATAGGGAGTGTAGAAGTCCAGTTTCGTGGAAGTTATCTGGGACCCCCCTCTAACACAGGGGATAAACACGAGGTAGCGTGAGGAAAGGTAGCGGAGATAACCCCTCCAAAGATGGACCAAGCATAGTGGAGAACACATATCGAGGATTTGTTGTGGGATTCCGTCGTTTTCATTTGCCACGAGGCTTCGTGGGTATCGAATCCATTCAAGGTCCTCATTTGTCTTCCAGACCATTTTCTCTCGATACCCTTGATAGGTTTCGGGCTTGATACCCTGCTCATTGTGGTCTACTCGACTATCGACTGTACCCTCCTAGTGACTGTTCGCGTGCTGGCAAACTAGTTGCCAATATTTTTTAGGGACATACACAGGTGATTACGGGGGTATACTGCGGTACCTAGGACAGACATCGGGCCACACTTTGCAGAGTATACCCGGAGGGTGCTTCTGTATTCGAGTTGCACTTGCACCGGTAAGTTGCTCTAGTGTTGGTTGTTGTAACTGTTCTTCAAAATAGTTAGTGATTGCTTGTCTTATCTCTTAGGGGCTTCTTTTTAGTGTGTGTTACTATTTGAATGTTTAGAATACCTTAGCGTGTCTTGGATATTCTCACATAGTGGAGGATCCCAAGCTCCGCCGGTCACGAAGGCTTTTGGGCCTGCCGTCGATTATACTGGAGCCACCCCCGCCACCATTGAGGTGGAAGCTAGACCAACAAGGGTCTTTCGAAGCAACCGGGTTACAAACCATTGTGCCTGAACAACTCCCAGAGGAATCAACCGCCAATCTTGGCTCAGCTGAAACCCCAACCACTGATACTTGGCCATCGGTCAGTGTACCAATCCAATTTTACGAACACCTGTCAATGCCTCACACAGCTATGGAAACAAACGTTGTTACTTTCTCTAGGAATTCTGCCATTCCCACCACCATTGCTACCACAGGAGAAGCATCTCCTAACTTGTCGTCGTCGGTCTGAGCCACCATGGTCTCGGCCGCAACTACGTCGCACAGTGGACTGACCCCCTCTATCGCGGCGGCCACAACTCTCATCACACCTAGTGCGACAGGCTCTCCGTTCTCGTACGGTATGCCTAGTTCGGGCACAAGTCCTACACTCACTCACTCCACCTTACAGACTTTGGGTCTGGGGGCAGGGAGCTCTAACGCTCCTCTGCAAGGTCAACTTGGGGGCATTCCTGTCCCTTTTAATGCTTTTCCTTACGCTGGAGGTCATATCTCTCCTTCGTCCCCTTCGCTTGGTGGTCTGCATCAGCAGTCCGCCGGGCAGCCTGCACACACGAGTTCATTTGGAGCCGGGAGTCAAGGAACACCTGCGCAAACTCTGCCTGTAGGTTCGTCACCGTTTGTTTGGAACGAGACGTTTGGTAACAACACTTTCGCATCCACTGCTTTCCCATCTGGGGGCACTCCCATTTTTGGACAGTCTACTCCGGCGCAGGGTACTATTCCTGCGTCGGGGGCACATATAGCAGGACCTTGGAACTCAGGACAAGGATCCATTCCCTCCTCTGGAATTTCGTTCTGGGGTAATTCTTTCCATAGTCAATGGAACTCTGGACAAACTTCTATGCCTCTCCCAATAGGACCAGCATGGGGTAATCCTTCCCAAAGTCCTTCAAACACAATGCATGCCCAACATCCTATGTCCTTTATGGGGAATCAGCCAATGATGTCTCCACAGATGAAAAATCCTTATGCTGGTCAGGGCCATGGTTTCTACTAGAATCTGGGCCAGTAACCAAACTTTTCCTGGCAACCTGGTGCCAGTCAAAATCCAAGACCCTTTTTCCCAGGCTATCAGCAGCAACCCAAACTACCATTCCTGCTGACATTACACTTGCCAGATTTGACAAGGTTGTTAAATGATCCTATTTATCATGATCCATGTTGGCCTCCTATGCCAACGAAGTTTCCTTCGGACATTCCAAAGTTCGAGGCCAAGCCTAACGAAGATCCAGGTGATCACGTGACTACTTTCCATATTTGGTGTTCATCTAACTCATTGAAAGATGACTTCGTCCAGTTGCGATTGTTTCGACGCACTCTTATCAGGAGTGCCGTGAAATGGTACATCGAGCTTGATTGCTCAAGATACTCTTCTTTTGGTGAATTGGCGATGTCCTTCCTTAACCATTTCCAGTTACCTGTGAGATACGACGCTGGCACAGAGCTGCTTGCCAATTTCGAACAGGCGATAGCGGACCATATCTCTAATCATATCCGAGAATGGAGACGCCGAAAGAGTCTAATCAAAGTACCAGTCCCACCAACATTCCTGCTTGAGTGGTTCCTTAATTCTTTAGTCCCACAATTATCCAAATATGTCGCGACTTCAGGAGTTTTCTCCGAAGAAGATGCCATCATGAGGGCTCAATAGTTTGAGCTTATCTATTCTCAGTCTGGTTTATTGTACAACATCCTACCGGATGCACCACGATCGATACTGGATAAAACTAGATAGAGAGTTGGACCACATGCCGATGGTATTGTTGGCTCAGCACAAACCTAGCCCGTTGAGCAATTGACAAAGCAATTGCAACAGTTATCTATACATCACTCAGTGGCCAGCCAGACTACTACTTTGGCTGCTCCTCCTACCCAAACGTCGGAAGTACACTCCGTGTAGACGACTAACCCAAAGGCCACTCAGCAGCCTGAAGGGAAGAAAAAACAATGAAAGAAGGGTAAGGGGGAGAAAAAACCCACTAATAATGCTGGTGAGGGCACCATGGAAAAACGGAAGGCGAGGTATCCGTGCAACTTGTGTGCAGAAGACCACCCGACCCATCTATGTCCTCGACTTGCAGAGGCCCAGAAGTTTGTCACACAGCAACAGCAAGCCGTGTTGACTAATCCCTTTCAGCATGGGCAAAATTTAACTCAAGCCTCTACAAGTGCCGAAGGGGGCAGCCAAGAAACCTGCCCTCCCCCAAACAATTCCTCATCCGCGAACGTATATATGGTTAGGGGTGATGCTTTAATAATGACTAGAGTGCACGACTATAGTAAACCAAGCACCTCTGAGAAGGGTAAAGAAGCTGAGATCCCATCTCTTCCTCTACAGATCGAGAAGACGTTGGGTGAAACAATGACATGCATTCCAAAGGGTGCATTTAGGAGACTTGCAACCCGGGTACCATCATGTTAGATACGACCGACTTAAAACCCTGTATGCCTTACCACGTCGCATTTCAGATAGTAGTGGCTCATCCCACGAAAACTTTTACATGGAATATCTTTCGCACAGTGGTCGATGAGGGCGCTTCGACTTGCGTTATGTCATTAGCATGTTGGAAAGCCATTGGTCAGCCCGCTTTGTCTCCATCACCTACTCTCCTCACTGCGTTCGATGGTGGTTCTTTCCGACCACATGGCATCGTTCCTTCTTTCCTTGTGCAGTTAGGAGGGAAGACCATGTGTGTTGAAGTAGAGGTAGTCGATGCTCCCCTCAACTATAACCTCTTGTTAGGTTGAAGTTGGACTTATGCTATGCAAGCCATGGTTGCTACAGTTTTCCGAGTCTTGTTGTTTCCACACGAAGGCCGGATAGTGACCATCGATCAATTGTCCTTCTCTAGACCTGACCCATCTTTGGGGGCATCCATGGTTCCCATGATAGATAATCCTCAACCCAGTGTTGTTAATGTAGGAGTTGGTTTGTGCCCATCCTTGATGGGTACCTTCGATTACCCAACTCCTCATGACGATGTCAAGTTTATATCGAATCACCACAAGGATGAGATTTTTCATGTTTCGTCGTTCCGCACGACTTACTTTGAGGATCCGTGGATTCTTCCTTTCCCATCAGCCATGATGAATGAGACAGGGCACTCCGGCATGTCCATGCCCTTGTCGGCTGCTGAAGCAGCGTACTCTTTAGTCCAGCAAGCTTCAGTTAACCCTTATCCGACTCCCGCACAAGAGTTGGATCCACTTCCAGAGCCTATTTGGGCTCAGGATTCTCTTGCTACCACCGATTCGTTAGACTTAGTCTTGCCTTCTGACGAAGCAGTAATTGAAGCAATGACTAGTTCGGACAAACCTTGGGAAGATCTTCATCACAGATCATATTTCCTCCCAGAGTTACACCGAATCGAGGTAGGAGAATTCACTATCACCATGACGAGAGATCAGCCGTGTCCTATTAACCTCTTAGCTACATAGGAAATTTATGCTGAGGGCAATATGGCGACTATCGTTGAAACCATACCTATCAACATCTCTCGCAATCCTGGCATTTTGGAGAATGTCTTCGTCGGGGCAGATTGCTCCCCCGAAGAGATTCAGATTTACACGGATCTTTTCAAATAATTCCGCGACGTGTTTGCCTGGTCTTATGAGGAAATTCTAGGTATTGATCCAAAAATAGTTGAACATGAAATCACGACATATCCTGATGCCAAGCCTGTTCGACAAAAACTTTGTCCAGTCAATCCTAAGAAGGCAACAACCATTAAGCTTGAGGTTGAGAAATTGCTCAAGGCAGGTTTCATTTATCCTATTCATTTGACTCAATGGGTGTCAAACCCCGTGCCGGTCAATAAGAAACAAGGCACGATTCGTGTATGTACCGATTTTCGTGATTTGAACAAGGCATGTCCAAAAGATAATTATCCAACCCCATTCATTGACCATATCATTGATGAATTTGCTGGTTGTGAAGCCTTTTCATTCATGGATGGTTTTTCAGGATATAATCAAATCCAAATCAAACCTCAAGACCAACACAAAACGACAATCATCTGTCCATGGGGTACGATCGCCTATCGTAAGATGCCTTTTGGCCTTAAAAATGCAGGAGCCATTTTCCAACAGGCCATGTCTTTTGCGTTTCACGACCTCAAGCATATAGTCAAGGCCTATCTAGATGATTTAGCATCATGCTCTCGCAAGCGAAAGGATCATCCTACACACCTCAAACTAATCTTCGAACGCTCTCGCTACTTTAGGATTCACTTGAATCCCAACAAGTGCAGATTTTGCGTCACGTCAGGACGTTTGTTAGGTTTCATCGTATCAACAACAGGGATCATGGTGGATCCTCTTAAGGTGGAGGCAATAATCCAGTTGCCTCCCCCACGCACAATCTTACAACTTCAAATTCTTCAAGGCAAGGCGAACTTCTTACGATGCTTCATCGCAACTATGCCGAAATCACCAAGGGATTTATGCGTTTACTGAAGAAAGATGTTCCCTTTTTTTGGGACGAAGCCGCTCAATGCTCTTTCGATGCATTAAAACACGCTCTCACAACCACACCTCTGCTACGACCACTTAATTATAAAAAATATTTCCTATTATATCTGGCTGCCACAGAGTCAACCATAGGCATGGTTTTAGTTCAGGAAGATGATTCATTTTCAGAATACGTGATCTATTACCTGAGCCGAGGCCTCGTAGGACCAGAACTTAATTATTCCCATCTCGAAAAACTTGCGTTAGCGATAGTTCATGCTGTGCAACGGTTCCGTCACTATGTTCTGTTTCGCAAGACCACCGTCATTGCTGTCGTGAATCCATTCCAGTACGTGTTGACACGACGAGTTATCGGCGGGAAAATCAGTAAATGGATGGTCATCCTCCAAGAATTTGACTTAGACTTCATTTCTTCAAAGTCCAAGAAGTCATTGGTCTTCGTAGAACTTATTTCGGAACTTCCGGTTGAGTCAGGTGACGTTGTGCCTGAGGAATCGCCTATCCGGGGGGATATTTTTTTGATTGAATCTTCAGACCCCTGGTACGGAGATATACTGATCTATCTCCAAAATTTGAAGTGCCCCACCTCTGCTTCTCGTGACGAGCGTCGGAAAATATGCCATCAGGCTAAGAATTATCTCATACTCGATGATACATTGTATCAGAGAGGTGTAGACTGCATCTTGCGTCGATGTCTCACTCATGAGGAGGCCGTCATAGTGCTCAACAATTGTCATACAAGAGCTTGTGGTGGTCATTTATCTGGGTTGGCAACAACCCAAAATATTTTACGAGCAGGTTACTTCTGGCCCACACTTATCAAAGATTGTATCAAGTCGGTCAAGAAGTGCCATCCGTGCCAAATCTTCTCTCGGAAGATGAGGGCACATCCAACTCCTATGTTTCCTATCATCACAGTTGGTCCCTTCACTAAGTGGGGGATTGATTACACTAGATGCCACCCCCCGTCAGCAAGGGGGCATCGCTATATCATAGTAGCTGCCGACTACTTCACTAAGTGGGTCGAAGCTATGCCAATGTTTAAATATGATGGAGAGATTGCAGCTCTCTTCTTATTCAACCAGATTGTAGCAAGGTTCGGCGTCCCGAGAGAGATTTTCACTGACCATGGCAGTCACTTTCAGAATCAAATGATGACCGAGTTAACGTCAAATTTTGGGTTACGGCAAGAACATTCATCACCTTACTATCCCCAAGCCAATGGGCAGGTGGAAGCTGTAAACAAAACTCTTAAGACGATTCTATAGCAAACTATCAGCTCAGCCAAGTCAAATTGGTATTTGATGTTATACTCAACATTATGGGCTTACCGAACATCTGTTAAGACTGCAACCGGTTTCTCACCTTTCCAACTCGTTTACGGGTTGGAAGCAGTCTTGCCCATCGAATGTCAAATCCCATCTTTGAAATTGGCAGTACAGTTATTGCCAGACAATTCTCCACTTGAAGAGCGGTTAGTACACCTTGAGCAGCTTGATGATAATCGTCGTGATGCGGCCCTGGCCAACGAGGCTCACAAACATAAGGTTAAGTGTCAATATGATAGGTCCGTTCGTCCTCGGATTTTTTCTGAGGGTGACCTTGTCCTGGTCTATGACCAAGACAAGGACCCCCTAGGGGTAGGAAAGTTTAAACCCATGTGGTTTGGACCCTTCATTATTAAAGAGGTATTAAAAAAGGTCGCTTATCGTTTGGTCGACTTTGAAGGGAATGCTTTGGTGAAGCCTAGAAATGGGCTCTACCTCAAGAAGTATTACTCATAGAAAGGTCACTGTGGGTAACTTTTTGTAGCATATGTATAGTCTTTGTACTATTAATTTTGTTTGCGGTTCTTTTAAAAAGTGTTATGGATGTGTCATTGATGCTATCTTTCATCAATATGGTAGATGCTAAGTGAGTCCGAGGTGTTCGTTGGGTATGCGGACGGTGCTAGTCGACACACGAGGAGGCTTGCCTCCGCAGCTTGGGTAATATTTACACCATAGGGTTAGTTGTTATCTTCTAGAGGTATATGCTTAGGTGACACCACAAATAATGTTTCCGAGTATAGTGCAGTTATTGAGTTGCTTAATGATGCATTGTCATTGGGTATCTCTCATCTCCGGGTCTATCTAGACGCTCAACTGGTTGTGTCGCAGATAAACAGAATATACCGAGTTCATGATCCAACCTTACACCGACGATTCCTTAGGGTACGTCTCTTAGAACACAACTTTGATTAAATTACATATTTTCATGTTCCTAGGAGATTAAACCAAATCACAGATACTCTAGCTAATCACATTTTAGATTGGCATCTTGCCCACATATAAAAATATCATGGACATAAACATGTAAATATATTTTTTCACACATAATCCATAAGACACAAAAAGAGATAAAAAACTATATATAAACATCATAAAATCCTCAAAGTACATATATGGGCACAAGTGCCTCAAAAGTGGGAACAGTAACGAGTCACTGGGCTTATGCCCTCAAAAAATATATACATATCAGTGCTCGTGGCACATAAAAGTCTAAAGTCTTCTCAGGGCCTATGGGCCCTATTATAATCATGTATAGCTTGGGCTAAATGCCTAAACAATCAGACTCATGTCCGAGGTGCCCCCACAACATGAGTATGCATGGATGGCGGCAGGTCCTCTATCTCTGCCATGGGAACCATGCGAGTGAGCGCAGTAAAGTTCCACTCAATTCACCTCAGGACCCTCTCGGACTCTCCTGCTGGGAGGTTCCCTGCTACTGCTGCTCCTCCAGCGGTGGCAGCTGTGGCTTCTGGCCGTGGGCGACACCTGTTCCGTGCATAGTCGGCAGGTCGCACGGGTCCCACATCTGCATGCAATAAACGTTCACCCATCAAAAAACTCTGGTATACAAAAACATGATATATATATCAAAAAAGACATAAAAATTACATATGCAAACAAAAAAAATATACAGGTGGAGACTTACCCATCTCCCCTCGCTCCTCACCAGGAGGCACTGGTATCTCTGGATCTCTGGAGAAGTCGATCCCCGCATATGGGTAGTCCTCTATAGTCGGGATCAGCCATGACAGCCAAGCAAAGAAGTTGTCGTTGAAGGCCTCCACAGTCCTTCCACCACCCTGTCGCGGCAGTAACACTGCCCATCTACATACTACGGGGAAAGTGGCCAGATGTCCTCATACTATCAGCTGAGGACTGAAGCACGAAACTCTCTCGAAAAAGAACGAACACAGGATGGTCCCAAAACCGAAGTTCCTATGTGTCCACTGTCGGCAATCTGTCAATTGCCACTTCATGCACTCCAACAATGTGGTAATCCAATCAAAAATTTGTGCATTCAAAACTGGATTGCACAGTTCATCTGTGCACGCGAAGGTTGATGCACGGCTGCTGAGCCGGTAATCCGCCCAATGAGCAATAAAACAGTCTGTAGGGTGAGGCTGGTAATCCTACTAATAGGTACCGATGAACCTCTATGATCGGTCCCATCCTCACAGTACTCATCGATTAGCTCCGAGACTTTGCTCGGCCCCGCAGGAAAAGTCTGAAAATTGACCGGTTCCCCTCTCCTTGAGAGGCTAGTCAGAAAGTATATATCCTCGGTGGTGGGCACCAAGGATTTCCCCTCTAGCATGAATGCCTTTGCATCAGGGTGCCAGTAATCAACCAAGGAATTCAGTAGCCTTGGTTGCGCGCGCATGAACGGACATAAAAAGAATTTTACCAACCCACAATGCATCAGCACGGCCATAACATTCGGATCTACAACCACTAACTCATTGGAGGCCTTGTGCTCCCTTTCCCTCCACTAGACATACATCCTGCCAACACAACAAGGTAAAGGAGGGTCAATACATGTTTCCATTTGCTTTTTCATCACGCGGGGGGGTACATGCGGCCTGTAGAGGTGACAGTCGCAGGTACCCACGTGAAGGCTTTGCTTTGCACGTGGGTACCCATGGGCTGTCCCTGGACAACCCGCGTTTACCTAGGGCCGACCTTTTTGAGGTCGACGCCCACCCCAGTAATAAACTAAATGCTAAAAAGGAAGTATTGAATAGATAGACAAGGGAGTTTGTACTTACTTGGTCCAAGAAGAAGTCCGTTTCGTCCACTGTAGCTCACGGAATCACGATCTTTGGCAAAGGGGGTCTTTTGGCTCCAGAGTCAATTTCCAAATCAACAATGGTGATAATGAGCTGCCAGCTTCTATTTATAGACTTTTTGGCCCCTTTTGTCACTTTTTTGGGCCCCCTTATCAGTTTCTTTATACCAAAAACCATTTAGAGTGATCCAGGAGTTATATGGGAGGGATTTGATCAGGTATTGGGACGATTTTTTTTTGAGTTTCGAAAAATAAAAATAAAAATATATTGACGGTCCATAAAAAAAATTTATTTTTTCAAAAATCAACTTGAGCATATAGGTTAGGATTCTACCCCAACTTTTACATCTCGTTGCCTTTTTTTCTTATGATGTAGGATCGATCCCATCCGGTTGTGACATGGAACCATCATATCTGCTCTAGAAGTGTTGCAACTTGGTGGTAGAGCTTACCAAAACATGGATGCCCTAGGTAGGTCCTGGTTGCATTATGGTGTCCATGCCATTTCTACCAACACTATAGGCTCGGGAGTCCGTATAGTCTTTCCTGAATATGAGTTTGAACCTCATTTGTATGGGTCTTTTTCACTCTTTGACTTACCCTCCGGACTCCCAAAACATAACGGGTCTCCTTTTAAGCCCTTTTCAGACCCTCTAAACATGAAAAGATTGACGAACGATCTTGTGGCCTTTCATGCTCGTTAAACTGAAATTTGAAGTCACGTCTGTCCAATGGTAGTTTACTCCTTAATCGGTCCGGACGGTCAACTGTACGAACAAATGAATACTCTACGGAATTCCCATTCTTTAGAAGAGTATCCTCAGGTATAATTTTATTCCTTTTTCGGGCCCGAGGGACTAAATTTACAAAAAAGAAACCCCCACGGAGTCCATAGTTAAGCTCTTTTCAGAATCCCTAAAATTGAAAAGATCGTCGAGTGACCTTATTCTTTAACACTCGTTAAAATGGTCCAGAAGAACATTCCTGACGGAGTCCATAGTTAAGTTTTTTTCAGACTCCTTAAAAGTGAAAAAATAGCGGAGTGATCTTGTCCTTTTCACACTCGTTAAAATGGTTTTGAATTGATGTCTAATCGGTGCTAGTTTATCCCTTTTTCAAGTCGACTAGACTTTTGTCAAAAAAGGTACCCCATTGGAGTCTCCTTTTATGTTTTTTTAGACTCTCTAAATATGAAAAACCACAGAGCTTACCTTCTCTAGGCTCGTTAAACTTACATCGAAGGACGTTACCATTGTGTGTTCTATCAACCGCTTTTGCATACCTTGCCCATCAGCCTGGTAACAGTTTGCTTCTGCGTCTTAACACCTTTGGACACTGGAGGATTTTTCCCGAGTATCATTTTACCAGAACATCAGTCTTGTCCTTGTGCCTCGATCTTGTATGTTTGCAGGACTCGTTCCTCCATTGTAACGTAATACTCCTTTATTCTTTTTCACAATCATAAAAAAGAACAAAAAAATCAAATATACCCCAAAAAGAGGATGGGAAAAGTATTTTCTTTATTGGCAGCATAATGAGTCGCCCTTGGATGAAGCACATCTGTCCGTTTGATCATCAGACTATGTGATGTAGTACGACCTTAGGAATCTTTTTCTCACTATATAGAGTTGTGTCCTCCACTGTTTGGTTACTCTTCCAAACATATGGAGAGTTTGTGTTGCCTCCTGCTTCGTAGACTTATGATTAACAGATATGATGCCTGAGTCTTATCACTTGTCATGCTATTATCCAAGGGAAGTGTGTCACTAAGCTTGAGTCGACCCCTCTGCAATATGTCTCTTGTCCGCATACCCGACCATCCTGAATCTCCAATCAAGTCTTTGTTCGAAATCACTGAAGCCTTCAGTCCGATCATCAAGATTATCAAGTCCATAACCGACGAGCCGTCAAAGACCTCTGGGTAGTGTAGTCGTACACTCATATTACACTCCTACCCGAGTTTAGAAGATTTTGAATTTGTTGCTCGAGCTCTGAAGTACAGCCATCAGGCCGAATCAGCTTCTGGGAGATGGATACTTTATATGTATATCTTTCTGATTTCGAGATGTAGCTTCGTTGTGTATTATTCACGGCTACTCTTTATAGTTATTTGACATGGATCTACAGTGTATTTGATTGGTAGCCATGGTTCTATTTTATCTCAAGCATGGGTATGCTTGCCTCGGTGAGACATTTGTTATTTTGCAGACGACACCTCTTGATTCTTGATTCTTGGGCTCACTCATTCAACATATCAATACAGATTGGTAAAAGATTGGTAATGTATTTCGGCCATTAGATGCTCTTCTGACCTCACACATTAGGGGGCATCTGTTATAACCCTAAATTGCACCACACATGCTTACCTGGCATCAGGCCAACTCATATCCATTCATTGCCAAAACATCTGTTAAACAACCTCTTCAAAAATCATCTTGGGTAAAGGTACACGCGCCCTAACCCACTACTGCACGCGTGTGAACGCTGGCATGCCTCCTACAGCCCGCGTTTACCTAACAAAACACAAAAATAGGAAATTTACCGATGGGACAAAAATCTATGGGTCAGTTAACTAAAACTCCCGGCCATGCATGGCCAAGAGTTCGTCCAAAACCCTAGCTCCTTCTAGCCTATAAAAGAAGGGGTAGGGGTACTATTTGGAGCAGGAAAAATATAGCGAAGAAACTCTGCCCATTTTCCGAATCCATTGTCCCAACCCTTTATCCTTTCCTCAAGCCTAAGGAGAATTAATGCAAAGCAGTTGGAGGACAAAAGAAGAGGAGGATCCCAGGATCAGGATCAAGGAGCGGTGGCCGGTCTCGACTTTGATTGTAAGTTGATTCATTTTGAAAATAATAAAAGAATACTTTTCCCATCCCAAGGCATGAGTTATCCATGATTTGTGTAATTTATGCTTAATTTCTAACCCTCAAGTAGAAAAGTAGCATGCATGTGTAGTGTTTTGTCTTGATAGCAGGTTAACTTTGGAAGGAGCAGCGCAAGTAAGCAGGCAAAGTGCAACGGAGGATCTACGCCAAACATCAGTAAAAAGGTTAGTAGTTCCTTTCCATGCATGTATCATGAAAGAGGGGTTTAAGTTTTGGGTGGTAGGTTAAAAAGTCATTTCTTTACGGTCAAAATCTGCATGCAAATCTGACCCTTGTTTGCTAGTCAGTAGGGTATTTTTCCCAATAACACTTAGTTTCATCCATTTTTGTATGGAAATAATAAGACTCTTCATTAATAATGAATGTAATTGAATCAATAGAAGACACATTCTCATACATTTTTTTTCTCAACAACCTCTTCTTCCCATGTGAAAGGTTGATAACGAAGGAAAACAAAAGGTTCTTGGGAAGGGATAACATCTTCTCCATCCCATATATGTAAATTATTACCATTATGTACCATTTTGGGGTTTGGACATGCATAATGAATTTCAAAAGGATATTGGATAACCACCTGCACAACACATCCATAAAAAAGTCCAGGATACAAAGAATATAAAGTATTAGAGGTAAGAGAATGAAAATCCTCTCTAGTAAAAGAATAATTCTCAATGGAAATATCCTTGAAGGGCATCTTCTCTTTTATAGGCCCACTTAGGCTTGGTTCGAATTGTGAATCTACAAATATAAAACAAGGAATTATTTCTCAATCAAAACCTCTTTCATTCACATTCATTTTCTCTTCTGAGAAGGATGTAATTTGTCGGACTGAAAATATCATGCTTTGTGTTCTGCATTTTTTCCTCCAATTAACTTATCAATGTTGTCATTTTTTTCTTCAAATGAATTTGAACATGAGGTGTCTTCTAATACACTCTCACACTCATGGTTAGTAGACGTGTGTGTGTGTGTGTGTGTGTGTGTGTGTGTGATGAGAGAGAGAGAGAGAGAGAGAGAGAGAGAGAGAGAGAGAGAGAGAGAGAGAGAACCAAAAAAGCTTCCAGAGAAAGAAGGATCAAGAATAAACTTGGTAACTACAAAACAACCTTCTTGATTCTTTTCAGTTAAACTAAAAGAATTTATTTCAAAACTATAATAATAATCATAAAGAATTGATTTTTCTTATTTTGTTCATGTGGTAACTATCATATTTTTAGAAATGTGATATATTTCTTCATCTCCATTCAAAAATTCATCCACAACTTCATTTTCCTCTGATGGAAAAGGAAAAATAGGATACTGAGAGCCTAGGATATGGAGTATCTCATTATAATAAGAACTTTCTTCATCCTTTTGTTCCTTGATTTTGACCTTATAAATAATTGAAGTTAAATTCTCTACAAAAGAGGTACTTCCTTCATCAGTAGGAAATAGAGGTGGAGTAAGATTACCATAGGTCACATCTACTTCCTCTGAAATAACATGTTCTCTCTGATCAACATCCCCCAGAGTAAAGAAATATCCCAACATATGTTGTTCAACCACAACAACTATATCCTTGGGATTTTCATGTGAATTAGCATCAAGAAATGTTTCAGATTCCTCACTTGTTGAAAGATCTTGCTCATTTGAAAGGGAGAGAAGATGCAGATATCATTCAAACAAATCAGAGGGTTGATCATGCTTACAAAATTTGTGGAAAAATTAGCATATATTTGGAAAGGAATTCATCAATAGATTCCCCTTCATGTCTACGAAGTTTGACCAATAGAAGGCACAATTCTTCTTGACTATAATTTTGATGAGCAATAAGAAATAACTCTATGAATTGCTCCCACATGTGAATAGAGTCATCCAGAAAATATTTGAACCACTGCTTGATTCAACCTATGAAAGTGAATGAGAACAATAATAATTTTATAAGATCATTGATCACTTCATAAAAATTATAATTACAAATGAAATGACTAAGATGTTCAAAATCATATCTACCACATTCCCCATTGAATTCAATCATGGACAAGATATGAATTGTCTTTGTAGAAATGTTACTAGTATGTCCCCGCATAGGAATAAGGATATGAACAATTACCATTAAAACATATTAAAAAAGAATGACTCCAAAGGGCCAACTTGTCATAGGCCCTCCTTCTAGCACTATTTTGTTGACCAATAAAAATGACTTGCATCAACGAGAGGAGAGTTGCTTGATGGAAGATCCCAATTAGACTTGCTCTCATTTGTTATGGAAATTTCCTCTCATATGTGGGCCCAGTCTCCACCAATAAAAGACATTTCTCCCCAAAAGGAGACATCCTCGTTTAAACTCTTCTAAATCACAAATGCATTCCTAATCTATTATGTAGATTCAAAACTATTCTTACCTATGTTTGTTCCTAGTCTAACAATAATAGCAAGTAACATGCATAACTATTAATTGCTGGAAATAGGAAAGAATTCACATTACATAGCATAAACCTTAATAGAATATTCAATTCACATAAATGATACTAAGTATGTCTCTGGAATCACATTTATAACCAATTAATAATATTTTATTGATACAAACAATTGACATAAATAAATAATTGTGTGAATTAGTAAAATATAAACAGTTGACAAAAAATGTACAATAACATCAAATGGTAATGAATCAACATATCCTTGTATTCATCCTTTTAAAATAATTCCTCAAAAAGAGATCTAAGTAAAATCTCCCAAAATCCTGTGATCCTTTATTAAACCTGATAAAAATATACCAGAAAAATTTCAAATCTTCAAGCTTCAAACAACCTTCAATATTTAATTAAGCTTGGTAAAAATATACATGCCAAATTATGAGAATTTTTGACCCCATAATTCTAAGTGATCCAAAAATCCTTAGACACCACTTATCTCTTTACTTATATACATGCAATATCTAACTTGATCCAGAATAATTTACTAATCGTATTGGGGTGGTTTGCATAATTCTGATGATGTGCTTTTTACCCAAAAATTCATAAAGTGAAGATTAGCTTTCTTAATGATAATGAGATGACACAACAATGACAACGACAAAAAAATCAAATTACATACTTTTGTTTCATCTTTAAGTTCCCTTCAATCCAATGAAAACTGCCTTCTCCATCTCAAATACCAAAATTACATGTAAAATGACTAACATATGCCAATTTAATGGATGCTCTTAAATTTTGTTACCCAAAACAAGAAAATAACTTCAAAATTGAAATTCTTGCAAACTTCTGAGAAATTTGACTATAAACTCAAAAAAATCCCAAACTAGCTCAATTTCACTCTCTTCGACACGCAAAATAATGCATTAAATTCCCATTAATGGAAAAATGAGAAAATAATTTTACAAATGACCTCAAATCACAAAATAGACCTCAAGTTCATGATCTTTGTGAAAAATCATGAAAAATGAGATAAACATGCATAGGTGTTGTCAATATACCTCATGGCACGCCTTACAGTGCGATACAAAACCTAGCTTGTACTTTGTACGTACTTCAATGCATTCGTATAGTATCAAAATATGTGCCTTGAGATCCATGCAGGTCTATGAATGTGTGCACCTCGAAGCATGTTCTAGAATTGGGATTTGTGCACATTAAATAGGTTTGGTCTCCAACCGTACACGAACTAACTTGGCAACTTAATTACTAAACTTAGCAAAATCCCTCTAAATGTGGGTCATTGGCATATTGGTTAAACCCTTCCTCTAAAATAGCGGAGGTCGAAGGTTCTATTCCCTGTGACCCTCTCCTCGTGGGCATATTTGTTGACATATGGTTGAAGTTTTTATGATGGTTATAACTATATGTTATAACTATATAACATACATATGGTTTTAAAACCTTGTGGATATTTGTTAAGCCCCTTCACAAGCTTAGGTATAGTCATATGATGATACATAGGTATAGTCATATAGTCATAGGTATAGTACATTGAGTGAGCACATTGAGGGGTGCCATATTTTTTTAAAAGAGCCGCCACATTACAAGGGAGCCACCACATTGGATTTTCTTAGCCATGGTATATAAGAAGTAAAATCCATCCTTCATTCTCCATCCCTGGACCCATTTCAGATCAAATCAATGTGCAATCAACATAATTGGCTATCATTCAAGCCAATCACACCACTATCCTAGCCATTGAGCATTAAAAAATGATTTTTTGTTCAAGTGGAATGTGGAGTTTCCTCAATTAAATCAGCTTTCAATTAAGTGGATCAATCCTCTCCCAATAGTCGTAGAGAATAAAAATGACATGTTGGGTCAACTGAAGGGATTGTTGAAGTCAAACGTGTTGTTGGAATCTTTTCCAATATTAATTTGACCCTTAATCTAGCCTCTGTATCACCCAGTCGTTGGTAAAAGTGATTTGTGGGTCAATTGAATGAGTCATGGAACGTTGTCGTCTTGAATCAAATCATGCCACATATGAATGAAATCGGCCTCTTCACACAGTCATTTGCACATCCATCAAAAGAAATCACCCACACATTAATTTATCTGGCCATATCAAATATAGTTGTTGCATGCTTGAGTCAAATTGAATCCCCTTGGTGGGAAATATTATTGTGATTTTTTTTAATCATTGTAATGACTTAGTCTCTGGGTTGTGGATGACAAGTCAAACAATCATTTTTTTAAATTGGGAGAGGAAACTAGTAGTTACCAAGGAAAACTATAAAAGGATAATCCCTCTACCCAATTAAGTTGTTGTCGAATTGTGAGATCATTCATGCCATTCAATAGAACTTTATTTTTGTGAGACAATTTATGGTTTGATTCTTTTATTCTCTTTCTTCTTGGCTAAAGGTAAAAGTACTTCATAGAGTAGACATTGTATTTTGGTGTTATTTTCAAGGCTATTGGATCAATCCATTAAGGGGATACATAGTAACATGGAAGGAGAGGTATAGAATTTCATCTCATATCTACTTTGGTGGCGTTAAGTGAGTCAAATCCAAGGTTGGAAAAACCCTTATAGGGGGTATCTTCAACAAGGAGGATATTTCATTTCACACCCATGTTGATCTAACAGTTGGAGACCATCATACGAGAGGAGCTTTCTTGGAAAGATTCGGAAACAATATAACTACTCTAGACTAGATTGGGGGCGATAATCCATCAACTTCAAACCCAATTCCTAGTCCAAAGTATGTGGCTGATTTAGAAGGGCTTGTGATTGCAATCTAACACTATGAAGGTAAAGGTAAGGCCAAGGTAAGTCTCATCACTTCAATCACTTTATCTAAAAAAATACAAATCTCTTTTATTTTATGTTTTGAATAAAAATAAAAAGCCAAAAAAAACATTTCACCTAGCTTGTGCTTGAATTCCTATTTTACATAGCTAGTAGATCCTTGGGATTTTTCCTTTACATTTGCTTTTACCAAGGATATTTTTCCCTCTGTTTTATTGAATTCATTTTCTATTTCATGAGGGTATCATGAGGATTTTTCAGATTTGAAATATATTACAACAAAGCCTGCACTAGATCCAACAATAACCTCACTCCAAAGGGGATGTTAGGGGGATTCAAACCCCAAACTCTACAAGTAATTTCCATATTGCTAGAAATTGTGATTTCATTGCAAATTTGAAGTTCTAGGATATAGACATCATTGTTAAATTTCTTCCCAATCTTTGTCACCCACATATTTGTTGATCTTGAGTGTTTTCACACTTTTTGGAGGGGGTGGGGAAAGGGATTTTTTTTTCTACATATCATGTGCATTTTGCAGATCTAAAAGTTCAAAACAACAAGAAATTCATTCATTTAAAACCACTTACCAAGAGCTAAAGCAAGGAAATAATCTCTAATAGGTAATGCTAATTATCACTCACTCCACATTGGTTTACTGGCTCATATTTCAAGGTTTGAGTGATATTTTTTTTGTTGGTTTGCATTATTCCTACAGTTCATTTCATTTCCAAATCAGTAAGAATTAGACAATTAACTCCTACCTTCACTTTAGACATTTATGCTAGGCATTGGTCCACTAAGCTTAGGTGAAGCATCTTGAGTGTGGTACGAAAACCTCCCATAGTAATTTTTGTAGAAGTTGGGCTTAAAGAGTGGGGACTTGTGTCAAGGTGACAATGGGAACTCGTCCTGTTTGGTACCACCTTAGTGCCTCAAAAGGACCTCGATGAAACCACTAAATTGGGTGGTAATATGCCCTTTATTTTTGTTAAAAAATGAAGGGATGTTTGTTGAAGACGTCAACAAAGGTATAGGTTCACTTATAACAAAGAGCATCATCTTATATAGACTCTGCTAGATTTATTGATGCCTTATATACTACACTTTGGGAGAATATGGAAATGCAGTAAAAGAGATATATAGGTTTCCATCCACAAATAGATGGATAGAAAGAAGTAGTGAAAAATAAATTAGTTCAAATGTTGAGGGGTTACAATTAGAAGCATCCAAGGACCTTGGATGAAAATTTTATTTATATT
This sequence comes from Picea mariana, assembly GCA_032191745.1. Lineage (NCBI taxonomy): Eukaryota > Viridiplantae > Streptophyta > Pinopsida > Pinales > Pinaceae > Picea > Picea mariana. The sequence goes on along the minus strand of JASDQU010101273.1, from coordinate 333,088 downwards.
CAATACTCTTATAATAGAATAATTCACACTTCTACTGCTAACTCCCCTTTAGAAACTTGATTTGGGTATTTTCTACCTTCGCCCTTAGATGTTGTATATGGGAAAAAAGGAGGAGTTAAGGAAGACACCATAAGAGAAGCATTGCAGAATGAAAAATCCATTTATAAGATTAGGTAGATCCATTTCCATGTATATGAGTCATTGAGGAAGTCATAAGAAAAGTACAAATCATGACATGATCAACACAAAATTGAGAAGACATCCAAGGTGGGAGATCATAGAGTATGGTTGCATCTAAACAAATAAAGGTTATAGGTGTTGATATTATGGTAGCTATGGGAGGTATTTACCTCCATGTCTAAACCTGACGAGAATAGAATATTTCGAGAAGCAAGAAGAAACCCTAATTAGTTGGCTAATAACCCTAGAAGACAAGTCGTCTCAAGAGGATAATTTGTATTAGGTTATTAGCCTTTAAGAGAAGAAGTCAACTAAAGGAAATATTATATACTAAGTAAATAGGCACCCAGAATGAGAAGTCGGCCAAGGAAGTTTTCCAGTTTTAGTATAAATAAAGGAGGCCAGTCTTCATTCTGGTAGGATTCTCAAAACTGCAGAAGCATCACTTGTGTGCACTGCAGTTGGGCAATTTGTGTGCAAGTCTGGAGGAGAGCTATTGTTGCAGCTGTTGCAACTAACATATTTCGGTTTTGGCTTGAACTCTCTCTTGGTTATGGTTTGGACTCTCTAATAAACTCTTGTTACTCTTTCTTGGTGCACTATCCTTGGAGAAATATGTGCCACCTTTGTTTGGCTATCTAGCCTAGGGTTTTCTTCCGAAATGATTCTCTGTCAAGGTTAAGGTGCTCGGGGGTGGCTTCGGCCTATGTTTGGGTGACAATAATGATATTTTCTATGGTTAAATGAGCACATCCATCATATTCTAATAGGTTATGGGCCCACACTATCTTCGGACAGTCTAACCATTGGAAGATAGATTGGGAGGATTTTTTCATATGCAGTTGCAGTTGCAGCCAATTTTTGTTGTAGCAATGAAGCCCTAACCCTCTCGTTGAGGAACCTTAAGTGAAGGGATTGACCTAATTTCTATATGGACTAGTGCGCCCTAGCCTAGCACATCTCCTGATACTCTCAGCAAGAAAAAATGTCAAGTTTGAGTGTTTGGTCAAATCTAGGGTTGACCAAGTCAAAGCAGCCATGACTTACTCTATGAAGTCAGAAAACAAGTTAGAAGAGGCTTCTAACTTCAGATCATGGAAGAAAAGGATTTACCTCATCCTTGCCAAGAATAAAGTGTTGGATATCGTGAAAGGAAAGATTGTGGAACCAGAGTTTGAAGAAGGAAAAGAGAAGGAGCCGTAGAATGTTGCAGTTATGGAGAAGTTCAAAGATAATGGCATCAATGCCATGAGTATCATAGTGGATTCTATAAAATACCACTTGATACCCTATATCTCCCATATTGATTTGTCTAAGAATATGTACGATTCCCTAACAAACCTCTTCTTAGTGAGAAACATTGAACAAGTAATGAGTCTGAAGAATGAGATATGTGATATGAAGATGAATGATGATGACAACATAACAACATACTTTGTGAGGATCTATCAGTTAAGATATCAACTACAAGTTATTGAAGAGATCATCTCAGAGAAGGAACTGGTAAATATAGTACTCAATGGTCTTCCGAAGACATGGGATGCATTGCCACAAGCATGAACACAAGGAAGGAGTATCCTACATTTGAAGAAATTTGGACTTGTTGTGCACAAGAAGAATCAAGGATTAGTGAAAAAGAGAAACCTCAAAATAAATACGATGATCAAGTCTTCATAGAAAGATTCAATCATTTCAGGAACAAAAGGAAGTTTGGCTCAAGGAAGAAGCCAAATCAAGAGAAAGATATGTCAAAAATACAATGCTTCAACTGTCGAAAATATGGTCACTACAAGAATCATTGTCCTGAGATAAATAAAAGGAAGGAGACACATGAAACATCAGTTGTCGAAGAAAGGGAACCCTCAAAGAAAGCCAAGCAAAACAAAACAAACTTCTTCTTCTAAGACAAGGTAACAATACTCTTCATAGTTCTTGTACATACCATTTTTTGTGTACATATCTTGCATATCTATTTCTTAGAAGATAATATGTTCAAAGAGAAATTACACCTATGGAAGATCAACAAAATAATGACTTGCTATCACAATGAATACAAGTCAGACAATACACATGAAAGGATGAAGTACATCAACAAACCCTGGTAACAATTCATGTGGAAACTATTACATAATCAACAGCTGCAAGATAAGCCAAAATCATAAATCAAACCTAAAGAAACCTAGAAGTAAAACACAAAGAAGTCAGCAAATCAAGAGAAAATTGGAAAAGGACTTATGACACTTTGCATAAGGCAATAAGGATGTAGACGGAAGCATGGGATCTCTTACTTGGAGGCAGCTGATTACAGAATTCCAAAAGATGAGAATGCACTCATGCATGAAGCAAGGACTAGGATGGAGCTAATCCTAAATAACATGATTCATTAAAGATGATGAAGTATCTATCCATGATAGAAACCATGAAAACCAGCACATGTTCAATTTGACTTTAGACGAAGTCTTCTTCGAAAAGAAGCCTTAAAGTATCCCTAGTTGTCCATCCACATCCATGATCCTATGATGAAAGGAATAAGTTGGAATCTTCAGGGCATGGAATCTATAAGAAAACTCCATGGACCCAAGAGCTAAAGAGAAACATGAAGAAGAATATGAAGATTCCAAGTAAGAAAGAAAATCTAGAACAACCAGTCATTATATCAAGAATCACAAGACTACCAGCTTGATATAAACCCTCTAGAAGAAAATCAAGCAGAAGGAATGCAAGTTGTGATGAAGAATAGTGTATGGAATACTTATTAATGCAAGCATTGTGAGATCCAGAACTAGAAGTTATCCTAGATGGAGGGAGACTAATATGATGATTGCTTGTTCCAGTAAACCAGACACACCTCTACATGAGCCATTATATCATCCGCAATATACATGGGTTGGAGTCTACATCAGATAAATGCAAAGACTATTCTCCAGAATAATTGAAAAAAAGGAATATGTAGAGAAACCTCAAGGCTTTGAGGTATATCGGAAAGAAACCCTTGTATGCAGATGAAAGAAGACAACTTGGTAAAGAACCTCCAATGCGTAGCATAAGCGTGGTGAATTTTTTTCTATAACAGAGATATTTTATTAGAATGGTTACTTAGAAGCTCAAGATGATGGATTACTAATCCATTACAAACTCTCATGATGGCAGAAGAAGTGCCACTTGGATATGTTCCAGTTTACCCTTGCCACGATGTTATGAGCTAGCATGAAACAAAGATGAGTCCAACAATGATATACTATATTGATCAGAGTTATATGAAGCCTTCAGAGAAAACTAGTGTTCCAGAAAGACCAAAGTACATTTGAGATCAAGCATTACATTCTCCATGATGAACTCCAGAAAAGAGAAAGTTGTTCTCCAATATATATCTCCATAGATGAGCAGATAAGCATACATTTTGGTAAAGACTCTATCCAAGATGAAAGAGTTTGCATACTCAAGCTGGGGCTCGTGGAGACGACTTCCTTATTGAAAAAGGAAGAGATGACTCCTAGTTTGGGAGGGAGCACTGATGTGTTGTTGATTTATGGACAGTCATTTTTCAGTTCGAAAAATGGTCCACGATGAGCAGTTTTATTTCCAATTTGGAAAGTGGTTTGAGATTTATTACAGACAGACATTTTCCAGTTTAGAAAATGGTTCAGATCGAACGGTCATTTTCATAATGAAAATGGTTCGATGGATTTTTGATGTACCATAGACAACGATTCCCCTTGTGGCTAGTGTGGGGGAATGGTCTAGGACAGTCTCTCTTCTTGATGGTCACTCTTAGTAGTGGTCAATAAGACTAGTCTGCCTCACCGAACAATCATTCTTTCAAAGCTCACAGTTGTGAGCAGTTTCAAAAAATGGTTTGTTTTGGAGGTTGGTGTAGGATAGCCATTTCCTTAGGAAATAGTCTGGACAGTCATTCCCTAGGGAAGATTCAATCTCTCCAGGTTGCACTTTGTTTAGTGCCGAAGGATTGGCCCAAATAGGTGAATGGTCCAGGTTCAACAATCAGGCACAAACATTCTCTAGGGCAGACTCATTCTCTCCAGGTTGCACTTTGTTTAGTGCCGAAGGAATGTCTCGGATAAGGAATGGTCTAGGCTCAGAAATCAGGACAGTTATTCTTCCTTGCTTGAGAAGAATAGTCCAGATATCGCATCATTGATGTTTTACCTTTTGAGAGAAGATGCTCTTCCAAATCTCACATATGTGAGTGGAAGAATGGCCCAGATGATTCATTTTATATCATAACAATGTTTTCTGTGTAGGTTGATGATATGATTGTTTTGGAGACTGTATGTCTCTGGGTAGTAGATGTATAATACTACAGTGGATGTGTTCCACTGATTGTGACTATATGTCACTGATCAAGTATCTGTGTGCTACTTGGTGTGGCAGTGTACCAATGGATTGTAGTTGTGTACTAATGTGGATAGACAAATTTGTGTTCTATTGAATGACATTGTTTTGATTACCTTGAAGACTATCAGTAGTGTTGGAAATGATTATCACCTAGATGGATGATCAATGGACAAATATTTTCCAGACAGAAAATGGTTCAAGACATTTATTCTTCTAGGATATATGTCCATATTAGAAGAATGGCTCTTGTGTCACTTTGTGGAGTGAGTGATTTATCCAGCATCATGTTTGATTACTTAGATGGAGTATGGTTTCAAGAGATGATGCAGTTGATGACATTGACAGTGATGATGGTGCTCATGATCTAGTCATGAGATAGTCTATACGACTATGTTGATGTTATTGGGTGAATGGTATGTTTGTGCTCAAGACCATTACCTTCAAATACCTCCCTAGCTAGGAGGGAGTGTTGATATTATGGTAGCTGCGGGAGGTATTTACCTCCACGTGTAAACCTGACGAGAATAGAATATTCTGGGAAGCAAGAAGAAACCCTAATTAGTTGGCTAATAACCCTAGAAGACAAGTCAACTCAAGAGGATAATTTGTATTAGGTTATTAGCCTCCAAGAGAAGAAGTCGGCTAAAGGAAATATTATATACTAAGTAAATAGGCACCCAAAATGAGAAGTCGGCCCAGGCAGTTAGCCAGTTTTAGCATAAATACAGGAGGCCAATCTTCATTCTAGCAGGATTCTCAGAACTGTAGAAGCATCACTTGTGCGCACTGCAGTTGGACAATTTGTGTGAAAGTTTGGAGGAGATTTGTTGTTGCAGCTGCTGCAACTAGCAGATTTTGGTTTTGGCTTGGACTCTCTCTTGGTTATGGTTTTGACTCTCTGATCAACTCTTGTTACTCTTTCTTGGTGCACTATCCTTGGAGAAAGATGTGCCACCTTTGTTTGGCTATCTAGCCTAGGGTTTTTTTTCAGAATGATTCTTTGTCAAGGTTAAGGTGCTCGGGGGTGGCTTCGGCCTATGGTTGGGTGACAATAGTGATATTGTCTATGGTTAAACGAGCACATCCATTATATTCTAACAATAGGGTCCTCATAAGAATATTAAGGCTCTATGGTATGGTCCCATTGATGTGCTAGAGAAGGTAGGTGATAATTCCTATAGACTTAATATACCCCCATATATGCACATTTACATAGTAGTGAATGTGGAAAATATAAAACTCTATGAGCCTTCCATGTTGGACCGAGAAATTGATGAGAATTTTTTAACTACCATAGAGGATTTAGTGCTAGAAGCTCATGTAGAGTTATCATAAGATGTTGTTTTGTAGAAGAAGTCTAGAAAAACGAAACAGGGGTAGCATGAACTCTGGAAGGTTGGGATGAAAGGATAACTTCCAAGAAAAGCCAAATGGTACTCTATGTAGAAGGTAGAGGAAACTTTTCTTCAACTCTTTCAATAAAATATTTTGGGGACCAAAAGACTCCCCAAATGGGAAGTTATGATCTAAAATGAATCATTATATAAATTTTCATCTATTTTTGTCATTTTTGAGTGGAAAAAATGGAGTTATTGGCTAGTAGGGACCATTTTATGGGTAGGTCTTTGTTTGTTGATTTGGCTTCTACTAACTTCCAGAGCTCGTTTGAAGCCTTAAATAGTTGTTTTTTAGGTCAAAAGTTTATGAAAAAATTCTAAACTTTCCAATAGTGTGAATATCACCCGTATTGGAGTTCATATGAGGATGTTATGCCTCCCATAAATTGGCATACCGTGTTGATCATTGTGTTATCAAGTGGATTCCACATAAACTTCCATTACTCATAAACGTGGATCTAGTCATGTGTGGACATAGAAGAATATTCAAGAGGGTCTGTGTTGTGTAAATTTTGCAACAAGGGTTAGCAAATCTACAAATCTAGTGGTTGTATCTAGATCACAAAAAAATATGGTAAGTAAAATTGGAAACCCTAGATTTATATGAAATGATTCAATCTTAAACTTATGCCATTTAGTAGAGAAAGAAAATAACTTCAAAAAAATAAAAAAGAAACTAGAACATCAAATCTATTAAAGAATGAATAAATGTTCCATTTCCCAATGGAAAGATTTTACAACACGTGTGAGGAAGTTGCTTGAAGATTATGATCTCCTTGGCCTCCTCCTTGGGAGGTTTCTTTGTTATTTCCGAATGTGTGGCTTGGATTGACTCATCTCCTTTGTGGCTAAAAGTGATGTTGAATGTGGCCAAACGATCTAGGGAAAGTTCGGCGGAAATTCGTTACATTCAATGGATGGATATGGAAAATGGAGACCTACTAAATTTATTAAAAAAAATAGTGATTATCCTTGACATGGTCATGATAATAAAATATTGTTTTTGACTGAATCAATTTGAACCATCACTTTTAGGGTTTTTTTATTTTATTTTATTTTTTGGGATAATTTTTCAAGCAAAAAAGTCCATAAAAGTGTTTTATGACTTTATGAAATGGAAATAGCTTTAGGAAAAGTGATTCTTTAGGTTATAATAGTATAAAATGATGTAAAAGTGGGTTTAGACATATGACCCATACTATGAATGGTGTATTTTGGTAAATATAGATTTTTGGTCTAGGTGATCAACTTTTGGGTGATAACAGATGCCCCCTAATGTATGAGGTTAGGATAACATCGTATCATCGAAACACATTATAGTTTTATTTTACTAAGGAATGAGACAACTGATGATAGATAGGAGTTCCATGAGAAAAAAAACCACCCGTGGATGAGGCCGAAGGATTCCACCTGTCAACAAGAGATTCACATGGTAGTGAGTTACATTATCTCAATAGGGACCAGGTAGGCATACCCAAACTTGTCGATATAACTCACGATAATGAATACAATGGTGCACCTGACATAAAGGGGTCAAATTGGTGATACATAATGAGGTCTCAAATACAATATTTTTTTGAGAAAGAGGGCTAGAGTACAATGCAATGATATAAACAATCCCATATACATATGCATGGGACAAAAGTGCCATGTCTACATCATAGCTATTGTTCATCAAGGTACACAAGAACTAATGGCCCTTCCCTTGGGGGAGGTGGGAAGGAAACAACCTAAGAAGCCCTATTGAATAGAAAATGTGCTATGAATATCTAGAAAGAGCTAACTAAAGGGATTCTCAAATTAAGGTCTTTGAGAAAAGTAAAACTAAGCCAATCAAATCATAGGAATTGCATCTAAGGCCGGATCATGGATGTATGTATGAATATCAACGGTGCGATGGTGAGATAAAGTCGATCATGTGAGATCCTACCAATTCTAAGAAAAATGAGGACTCTCTTATCTTGGTCCAAGGTAACCCATAAAGAAGGTGGATAGGTACTAGGCTACATAGGACTAGACCCTAGAATAAATGTGCTAACATCAATAGGGAAAATTTTGTTGGTGCCTAAGAATAAAAGGGAGTCCTAAGCCCAACATCAAATGCACAAAAAATGGAGATATATCTCTGGAATGAAATGGTGATGTTGAAACATGTGAGAGACTACTTAAAGGGAAACCCCCTCTTGAGGTTTGATGCAATTCACACATGTCCAAGAAATTGGTATAATAACTAGTCCACTGAACTATAAAGTGTATAATTCTAAATTGTGCAATGATGTGTTGATGTCGAACATGTTAGAAACAACAAGTGAAATAGCATTGATGCCTCTCCCTATTTGGTTTGAGGCACCCACCAATGATGAATATGAGTCCAAGGTGCACATTCCTCTAAGCCAGGCCCATAGAATATAGGTGTTGAAGTTGATAGGGGAAGGTCCATGCGAAGCAATACAATGATGAGTCCTTGAATCCAACATGAGGTAGAAAATAAGGTGTGACTGACAGCGACTGGAACCAAAATGAAAAGGGGGACGCAATGAGATATGGAATCAAGACATCCCTTGTTTAGAGCATAAATTCAAGGCTAACCTAGAAGAAAGTGATAGCATTCCATAAGGAATGGTTGATTATTGGGCATAGTGATTTTCAAGGACATATCAATAAACCACAAGTACAAATGGAGGTCAAATTTGGGAAACACGGGATGGGTATGACTCATGAAGGTGCTGAGAAACTATAACAAGACGCAATGTGAAACTGAACAGACTCCATGGGACATAAAGGTGACACATTAGATGCTTTGAACAAGGGAAACACAAGGATACTACCAAAAACTGAACTGAGCATTATAAAAGTACCAATACCTCCTAGTATTTCCAAAGGGGGTGCTAGGAGGAAAGGGTAAGATACATAGTACCAAAAGGAGAATACAACATATCTAATTGGTGTGTCAAAAGACACAATATTCAATCAAAATACCACTAGGGGGGAACCAATTAGGGATATATATGGGGAATGAGGAGATAAATTCCCCAGAAAACAACCAAATGGAGGTATTGTTGAAAGTGAAAATTGAAAATGGAAGTGAATTGATGGAAATCTCCTCGAGGGTGGGTGGATGGTGGCATAAAAATGAAGAATTTTCATTGTATGGATGAATAAGAGGAATTATGATATGAAATATTCCAAAAAATACCTACATAAATGTGGGAGTCCAAAGGGTATGGCTATCAATGTGATGAGAATAAATGTATGTGGTTCAAATCTGGTATGTAGGCTAATTGGACTCCCAGTCCCTAAGGGGATTAAACGGCATGGGAACCAAAATGAAACAAGGGTTACTATTCTAGGGCCCCCCTATAAGGAATTTCCTAGCACCAAGTAGATGTAAAATGCAAAAGATGGAGGGGTTGGTCCATCTACCCAAGTGAGGGGAGTCCTATAGGAAATTTCCAGGAAATGAAAGGAAAATGCAATGAACAGAAGGGAGTTAAACTATGTTAATGCCAAGGAATTTAAGGCCTGGAGGAGACCCACATCCATGAATAAAATATGTTTTCCATGGGGAATTCCTACCCATAAATCAACAAAGACCCAAGAAGAATGGTGCTCAAGTAATTGAGACAAATATCTGGGAATTCAAAAGAAAACAAGCATGATTTAATGCATCTTGGAAAAATGGCTTCTCAATGAAGTGCTGAGTATGAAAATTATTATAGTACCCTTTGAATATCTTATAAAAATGATTCCAAAGATGTAGACGATATGTCAATCGAAGTTTGTATGAGCTTGTATGAGCCAAAAGAAAAAAAGGCGGTTTTTTCTATAAAAAGGGATTTCCCTCTATTTTCCGATTCATTGTTGCACTTGGTGGAGGATGAAATTGGAGAGGAGGAGAAGGCCCTAAATATTGGTGATATTTTTGCAGAAAAACCAACCATCAGAACTGATATTTGTGACTTTTATGTCGATGGCTTAACCCTAATTGTCCTTTTGTGTGGATTACTTTTGTAGTTTAGGTCCTAGATTTCCCTAGATGACCCCTTGGAAAATGTTTTGGGGTCAATTCACTTAATCGGATTAGTATCTACATTGGGACCATAGAAATTGGCCTATTATTAGCATTGCCAACGCAAGAAATAGGTGTGTTTCTTGCATGGGGAAAAATGACCTTTTGCGTCCAAATTTGTTAGGGAGGCTTGTTTTGGAGGGGGGAAGATGGTAGAGACCTACATAATGAGAAATATGATGAAACAACTTGATAAAATGTGGTTTTGTGAAAAATGGCCTGTTCAGAGTACAAGAGAGAGAGAGAGAGAGAGGAAATCTAAGCACAGGTTAAAAGGAATCAGGTTGTGATAGGAGTGTTAGTAATAGAATCGTGGGGCAATAATAATAAAACAAATCAAAATAGTTAGGTTAAGCTAACCTAGTCTAGGCTAGGCTAGGATAGGCTAGGCTAGGATTCACTAGGCTAGAGTAGGCTAGGCTAGGCTAGGCTAGGCTAGGATTGAATAGGCTAAAGTAGACTAGGCTAGGCTAGGATTGACTAGGCTAGAGTAGGCTAGGCTAGGCTAGGGTAGAGTAGGCTATGATATGCTAAAGTAGGCTAGGCTAGGCTAGGGTAGAGTAGGCTTTGTTATGCTGGAGTAGGCTAAGTTAGACTAGGTTAAGCTAGGGTAGGCTACACTAGAGTAGGCTAGGAGAGAGTATCATATAGTAGGTTAATTCAGACTATGCTAGAATATTCTACGCTATAGTAGGATAAGCTAAAGTTGGCTAGGATAGTGTATGCTAGAGTAGGCTTGGCTAGTCTAGGATAGAGTAGGCTTGGATAAGGTAGAGAAGGATAGAATATCCTAGGCTAGAGTAGGCTTGGATAAGGTGGAGAATGATAGAGTAGCCTAGGATATAGTGGGATAGAATATCCTAGGCTAGAGTATTCTAGTCTAGAATAGCCTAGGATATAGTGGGATAGAATATCCTAGGCTAGAGTATCCTAGGCTAGAATAGCCTAGGATAGAGTATCCTAGGCTAGAGTAGCCTAGGTTAGAGTAGGATACAATAGGCTAGGCTACAATAGGGTGGCCTACAGTAGGATAGGATAGGCTAGGATATAGTAGGATATATTAGAGTAGGAAAGGCTCAGATAGAGTAGGGTAGGGTAGGCTAGACAAGTCTATTCTAGGCTAAGTTATGCTATGTTAGGCTAGGCTAGGTTGGGCTAGGATAGAGAAGTCTAGGCTAGGCTAAGCTCATCTAGGCTAGGCTAAGTTAGGCTAAGCTAGGCTAGGATAGAGTAGGCTAGGTTAGGCTATGCTAGTGTAGTTTACAGTAGGCTAGGATAGATTAGACTAGAGTGAGCTAAAGTAGGCTAGGCTAGAGCAGGTTAGGTTTGTTAGAATATAGAAGATGGTGTGCTTGTTTTACCATTGACGATACCTTCGTCACCCAACCATAGGCCGAAGCCTCCCTCCGAGTACCTTAACCTTGACTGAGAATTCCTCCAGAAGCAAACCCTAGGCTAGATAGCCAAACAAAGGGTAGCGCATCTCTCCCCAAGGATAGCGCAACACAAAAGACTGATCAGATAGTCCCAAACCCTAGCCAAGAGATATCCAAGCCAGTGCACCACTTTCCCAACTCTCCCATAAACTTGTGCACCAAAACTGCAACTGCCTCCACAGATTTGGCTCTCTCTGCAACTGCTGAGATGTGACAAATGAGAATGGGCGCCCTGTATTTATAGTGGTTCTACCAGTTTTGTTGGGGCCGACTTCTCCTTCTGGATAAGTGTCTGTTCAGTATAATATTATTATTTCTGGCCGACTTCTTCTCTTTGAGGCTAATAACCTAATATAAATTATCTTCTTGAGCCGACAAGGCTTCTAGGGTTATTAGCCAATTCATTAGGGTTTCTCTTGCTTCCCGAAGTCTTCTATTCTTGTCAGGTTCACATGTGGAGGTAAATACCTCCCGCAGCTACCATAATATTAACACTCCCTCCTAGATAGAGAGGTATTTACAGGTAATGGACTTGAGCACAAACATACCATTTACCCGGTAGCATCAATATAGTCATCTAGACTACTTCATGACTAGATCATGAGCATCACCATCACCATCAACTGCATCATCTCTCGAAACCATACTTCATCTGAGTAATTATATATGATGTTGGATAAGTCACTCTCACCATAGAGTGATACAAGAGGAGTAAAATCTCTGAACTATTTTATGTCTGGAAGATCTTTGCTCATCATTCATCTGAATTATCAGTATCTCCAATAAACTGCTGATAGTCTTCAAGGCAATAAGAACAAGGATAGAACACACCTGTGTCTATTCATAGTAGTACATAACTACAATCTAGTGGTTAACTACCACATCAAGTAACAAACAAGTACTTGATCAACAACGTATGGTTGCAAACAATGAAACATATTCACCACAGTAGTCCTCATCTACTGTCATATAGTCTTCATAACAAACATATTCATAGAAACAATGTTATGATATATGTTGAATTATTTGGGCTAATCTTTCACTCACATCTGTGAGCTCTGGAAGAGTATCTGCCTCACAAACAGTGGAGCACATCCACCACAATAGTCTATATCTACTATCTGAAGATAAGCAGTCTCCGGGCCAATCTTTCACTCACATCTATGAGTTCTGAAAGAATGTCTGCTTCATGAATGGTGGAATACATCCACCACAGTAGTTTACATTTATTGTCATATATTCTTCATAACAAACATCAGATAACAACCTGCATAGAAACAATGTTATGATAAAAACTGAATCATCTGGGCCAATCTTTCACTCACGTCTGTGAGATCTGAAAGAATGTCTGCCCTCAGTATAGAATATCAACAATGGGCTATCTGCCCCAATCTTCTCAAACAAGGAAGAAATATTATTTATGATTTCTGAACTTGGACCATTTCTCACCCTGGGCCATTCTTCCTACACTTATCAAAGTGCACCCTGGACAGAATGTGTAAACCCTAAGAAATGTTTGGAACATTCCTCACCCTAGGCAATTCCTCCGACACTAAACAAAGTGTAACCTGGAGAGAATGAGTCTTCCCTAAAGAATGACTGTCCCTGATTGCTGAGCCTGGACTATTCCCCACCCTGGGCCATTCCTCCAACACTAAACAAAGTGTAACCTGGAGAGAATGAGATAGCCCTCGAGGAATAACTGTCTGGACCATTCCCCCCCCCCGGGCCATTCCTCCAACACTAAACAAAGTGTAACATGGAGAGAATGTATAACCCTCGAGGAATTTTTGTCCTGCATCAACCTCCAAAAAGGACCATTCTTTGAAACAACTCACAACTGTGAAATTTGAAAGAATGATTGCCTGGCGAGGCAGACCATTCTTCTTGACCACTACTCAGAGTGACTGCCAAGAAGAATGACTGTCCTAGACCACTCCCCATG
>JASDQU010101273.1:290487-319602 GCA_032191745.1 Picea mariana | reverse complement strand
AATATTTTCAGTGCTCCCTCCTACCTGGAGAGTTATTTCAATCACAAAAATAAATGTTTGCATACCTTCTTCTAGTTTGGAGAATCTTCCCTTCCAATTAATAGAGTTATTTCCATGAGCTCTAGCTTGAGTGTGCAAGTTATTTCATCTTGGATAGAGGCTTTACCAAAATGTATGCTTATCTGCTCATATGTGGAGATATGTATTGGAGAAATCATTTTCTCCCTTCTGGACTTCATCATGGATAATGTAATGCTTGTACTGTAGTCTGGAACACTGTGAAGGCTTCATGTAGATCTGAACAATAGAGTATATCATAGTTGGAGAACCGGAACATATCCATGTGGTACTTCTTCTGTCATCATGAGATCTGATCTTCTGAGTAGTCATCTTGATGTTATAGGAAATCTTCACCACGCTTCTGCTGTGCACTGGAGGTTCTCCACCAAGTTGTCTTCTTCTTATCTGCATACAAGAGTCTCTTTCTGGTATGTCTCAAAGTCTTGAGCTTTCTCTTCATACTTTCTTCATTCAATTTCTCTGGAGAACATTCTTTGCATTCATTTGATGTAGAATTCCAACTCATGGATGTTGTGGATGATATAATCACTCATGCAGTGATATGTTTGGTATATTGGAACAAGTAATCATCATAGTCTTCTCCATCTGAGAGAACCTCTGGTTTTGGATCTCGCAATGCTTTCATTCATAAGTCTTCCATACACTGTTCTTCATCACGACTTTCAGTTCTTCTGCTTGATTGCTTTTAGTGAGTTCATATCAGGCTGGTACAATGACTGGTTGTTCTGGTTTCTCTTTCTTTCTTGGAATCTTCATGTTCTTCTTTAGCTTTTGGGTTCATGGAGTTTCTTCTAGATTCCATGCTCTAGAGATTCCACTTCTTCTTTTCATCATAGGATCACGGATCTGGATGGACAACCAGGAATACTTTTAAGTCTTTTCTTCGAAGAGGTCTTCTTCTGCGGTTGAGCTGAACACGTACTGTCTTTTACGGCTGCTACCATGGATGTATGTGTTTCATCATCTTCAATGGATCATAGGATTAAATCCCTCCTAATCCTTGCTTCATATAAGAGTGCATATAATCGGCTCCCTCCGTCTGATAGAGTCCATACTTCCATCTGCATCCTTATTGTCTTCTACAATATATAATTGGTTTTCTTTGTCTAACAGAGTCCATGCTTCCGTCTTAGTTGTTGTCATAATTCTTTCTCCAATTCCTCTTGATGTCTAACTTCTAAGTCTCTTCATGATTGATATGGCTTATCTTGCAGTAGCTTCCACATGATTTGTATTTCATCCTTTCATGTGTATTATCTAATGATATCCATTCTTATCTTGTTGTTCTTCCATAGGTATAGTTCTTCTTGGAACACATTATCTTCCAAGAGATAGATATACAAGATATGTACAAGGACAATGCAAGCAAGATATGTACAAGAAATGAGAAGAGTGTTGTTTACCTTTTAGTAGAAGAAGTCTCCTCCATCCTGCTTAGTCTTCTTTGTAGGTTCCTTTTCTTTGGCAATCGATGCTTCATGTTTCTCCTTCCTTTTCTTTAGCTCAAGACACTGATTCCTGTAGTGACCATACTTCTGAAAGTTGAAGCATTGTATTTTTGAAATATATTTTCTTTGTTTTCGCTTCCTTCTTGAATCGAACTTTCTTTTGTCCCTGAAGTTCTTGAATCTTGTTGTGAAGGCTTGATCATCATGCTTCTTTTGAGGTTTCTCTTTTGCATTGATCCTTGATTCTTCTTGAGCACAACAAGTCCAAAGTTCTTCAAATGTCGGGTACTCCTTCCTTGTGTTCATGCTTGCGGCAAATGCATCCCATGTCTTGGGAAGACCATTGAGTAATATGTTCACCAATTCCTTTTCTAAAGTGATCTCTTCAATAGCTTGTAGTTGATCTCTTAACTGGGAGATCCTTACAAAGTATGATGTTATGTTGTTTTCGTCATTCATCTTCATGTCACGGAGCTCATTCTTCAGACTCATAACTTGTCCAATGTTTCTGACTGAGAAGATATTTGTTAGGGCATCGTACATCTTCTTCGATGAATCAAGATGGGAGATGTAGGGTATCGAGTGGTCTTTTATGGAATCCACTATGATACTCATCGCATTGATGTCAACATCTTTGAATTTCTCCATAGCTGCAACGTTTTGTGGTTCCTTCTCTTCTCCTTCTTTAAACTCTGGCTTCAGGATCTTTCCTTTCACAATATTCAACACTTTATTCTTAGCAAGGATGAGGTCAATCCTTGTCTTCCATGATTTGAAGTTAGAGGCTCCATCTAACTTGTTCTCAGACTTCATAGAGTTCGTCATGGCTTCCTTGACTTGGTCAAGCCCCAGATTATACCAGAAATCCAAACTTCATGTCTTGGCCTTCTGAGAGTACCAGGAGATGCATTGGGCTAGGACACACTGATCTATCCAGATATTAGGTCAATATCGTCACTTAAGGTGCCTCGACAAGAGGATTAGGGTTTTGGCAACTGCTTCTGCTAGTAACCCTAGCTGCAGTGCTTTTGGAAGCTGCTCCTGCTAGTAACCCTAGCGGCAGTTCCTCAATGAGCTCAATGTCTAGCGGCTATGTTTTCTTCTAGCATTTTAGGCTGACTGAAGGGGTGTGGGCCCATAACCTGTTAGAATATAGAATATGGTGTGCTCGTTTTACCATTGACGATACCTTCATCACCCAACCATAGGCTGAAGCCTCCCTCCGAGCACCTTAACCTTGATTGATAATTCCTCCGGAAGCAAACCCTAGGCTAGATATCCAAACAAAGGGAAACACATCTCTCCCAAAGGATAGTGCAACACAAAAGACTGATCAGATAGTCCCAAACCCTATCCAAGAGATATCCAAGCCAGCGCACCACTTTCCCATCGCTCCCAGAAACTTGCGCACCAAAACTGCAACTGCCTGCGCACATTTGGCTCTCTCTGCAATTGCTGAGATGTGACAAATGAGAACTAGCGCCCTGTATTTATAGTGGTTCTGCCAGTTTTGTTGGGGTCGAATTCTCCTTCTGGATAAGTGTCTGTTCAGTATAATATTATTATTTCTGGCCGACTTCTTCTCTTTGAGGCTAATAACCTGATATAAATTATCTTCTTGAGTCGACAAGGCTTCTAGGGTTATTAGCCAATTCATTAGGGTTTCTCTTGCTTCCCGGAGTCTTCTATTCTCGTCAGGTTCACATGTGGAGGTAAATACCTCCCGCAGCTACCATAATATTAACAAGGTTAAGCTATGTTAGGCTAGTCCAGGTGAGGCTAAGATATCCTTATTCCTTTTCAACATAGCTACTTGGAACTATATGAACCATATCCAATAATTTATGAACCATTCTTATAACTATGGATACTTGTATAGAGGAAAAATAATAACCAGTTTTGACCCCAAATTTGGTACAATGGTGTTTTTTGTCTCCTTTTAGATGGAATCCCATAAGATTGATCCTTGAAGAAATATGCAATTTCATTAATCAACTATTAAACTTCCCCTTTAATTGTTGGATTTTGCATCTTTAGTTTGGCATGCAATCCATTCATGTAATTACATCAAGGAATGAAACATTTTCACTCTTAAAAAATTGTTCTATTATATTTTTTGTGGAAATGATCTTGTTTGCACTTGGGTTGTAGCCCTCTAAATCTTATTTCATGTAAAATTAGTCCAATTCATGTGAAATTATCCCAAAGTTTTCAACCATTGTACACCCATGACCACATAATCTCCTAGTAAAATCTATAACATAAAACTCAAGACTTAGTTCATAACTACCCAAGTGTAATTTCGATCTCTAAAGCACTAATAAAAAAATCTCCAATTTCTCCTTATTGTTCCACTATTTTTTTATTCTTTGAGGTCACTACGTTTTTGGTATTTTTTAGGTCCAACTTTATGCATGTTGATATTTGTCAAATTTTGTCAATATTTTCCCCATTTTTTTTAATATCTCAAGTTGATGACCCCGAAGAATTTACAATGTTTCTCTTACCACCCCTATACACTCCATTGTGTCTGTTACAACCTTATTTTCCACCCTAGGGACTCATTGAGGACCCATTAATGCTTCATTGATGACACACACTCTTTTTCCCTAGATTGATATTGATTTTGAGGGAGTTTGCACTCTAATCCACTAATAGAGTATGATCGGTTATAGGATGCATCAATGAGAACATGTGATCGATCGTTGGTTACAATATTGATAGCCTTTGACTGCCCATGTATCCTTTTATAATTGGTGAGTTAAAAGGAGATCAACGTTGGGTGATTTTTTTTTTCTCATGATATGAGCTTAGGAACTCTCAATCCAGTCAAGGTTCATTGAGTTCTATATATCTAGAAGCATCCCCTGGCCTCCTCCACCAATATATATAAAGAAGACATTCCAAGGGCAAGAGGAGGAGGAATCATTCACAGGTACATGTTGCAAAAAATTTAGAGTAGCTCTTCTATAGAGACTAGTTTTCCTATCAGGTCATCCTTGCTTGTGTGAGGGATAGAGAGGAGCTAGAGAAAGGATCTAGGAGGAATGCATCATGACTCAAGGTATGAATACATTGATGTATTTTTATTTCATTTGATATATATATATATATATATATATATATATATATATAGATATAGATATAGATCCATGTGTTTTCCCCTTCCCAAATCTATTGTATTCAACTTTGCATGGAAGATTTGATCTTTCCTTGTCTAGATTAGATTAGATCTAGAAAGGGTTTGTATATTGGTATTTGTTTGTCACTTGTGTGCAGGAAGTAGACTGCAAGAGCTAGAAATGGATCTCCAAAGCTGCGTAGGGGGCTCATTTCCTGTCATTATGCATGTTATGTTTTTGAGTTGAGATTATGGAGAGCTCAAGGAGCTTTGGAGGCCTAGGGTTTGGAGTGAAACCCTAGATCTAGTTTCAATGGTGAGAGATCCACTCTAACTAGAGGGATTGGTTTCAGTGGGGATATCGCACTATAGCCAATCATTTTGCAAGTTCTTTTCAGATCAAAACACTCTAAGCTATCATTAGTATAGAGGGGCACACTATCGGAGGGTTTTCTGCAGGAAGGGATCTTTGTCCAATCTTAAGGACCTTGATTTGGCTTCTAGTGGTTGGATTTGGAGGAGATTTACACTTGGGTACGTTTGAAACCATGGAGCGACCTTTCTTGGCACTCTTGGTGGTTTCCATCCCCCATAATTATTTATTATCAGAACTCGACAAAATTATTGAAGGAGGGTGCACTTTGGGTTAGAGATCTAGTGTTTTGGGGTTAGATCTTGCACTTGTAGTCAGGGATATTCATCTCTAGGGTCAACTGTGTCATTTTCTCAACTGGGTTGTCTTCTTTTTGAGGGATTGATCCCAAATCTAGGAGGAGCAAGTTCTTATTATTTCAGTAGGGCATAAGTCTCATGAACGAGACATTTATGGGCATGGGAATTATGGATTTTGCATGATATAACATCCCTTTTTGGAAGTCATCATTAGGGGATCAAAAAGGAGGATCTTTGACATTATTTCCTTACATTTTGGAGCCATTATAGGACAATAAAGTGGTTGTTGTATTACTTGCATTAGATCTGGAAATTACTTCTATGGGAAACCATATATAATAAATAAATAAGCAAGGATTCTTGGAGTCAATATATGCAAACTATTTGTCAAAATACTTCAACCATCCAGTTGCCATAAAGCATAACAACCAACAAATATTTACAACAACCATTAGTAAAGAAGTGCTAAGGGGTAGGAATTGAAGTAAGTGACATCATACATCCATTAGACGACTTCAAGGAAGTTGTGATAGTAAGAGGAAGCTATTTGGCAAGGGTATTTGAGCATACCATCAAAGTGTTTGAAAAAATTTCTCAACCACATAGATCTGATTTTTACATCAGATTTGGTTGGGGATCTTATAGAGTAGTTAGTAATGAAGTCATTGATGGTGTCTACCCAAAAGGTCAAAAAAGTGTCTTTAATACCATTGTTATGAACCTAACTTGAAATATGTTTTCAAAAGACTAAAAGACTCAATAGAAATATAGAACTACAATACTTTTCACTATGCAAATAACTAAGATTTCATTTAGTAGAAAATGTTGTTGAACAATGGTGATTTCTACATCTATCAATGCGGTTTCAATGATGGTGGTTAGTGAATCATACTCTTATATAAAATCAATATTTAATCAATAGTGTAACTAATATTGTTTAGTAGTGAATCATACCAACTTGCCTATACTTTTGGAGTTTTAAACATAGACTTGCAATAATTCCCTCCACTACTAAAACCCCAAATAAATAAAAAGCATTTGAAATTAAGTCACCTCTATCATATACAAGACTATTTCCATGTTATATACTATTTTATACTGTGTGGAAGTTTTTAAACAACTAAAATTAGTAAATAGACATGGCCATTTATGTAAAAACATTCCACAAATATGTATAGTGGGACTAAGAGAAAACCATTCTATGTTGCAAGGGAAATCACTACTCCAACCATAGTGTGGCCATGTTTGTTAATCCCATGGAGGTAAGATACCACCAACATTCTTATCAATTGCATGGATCCATATTAACTCTAGATCTATTAAGTGTTGAGAGGCATAAAATCCTTCAGGTACAAACTTTCAATGCTTTTTCACCTTTAGAGAATATTTAAATACATTAAGATTAGCATCTCAAGGGTTTTGGAAAAACAAGGAAGCCATTAAAAGTCACATTACCTAGAAAGACAACTCCTTGCAAACATGATTGTATATTATTGAGAACTACATTTAGTGACTCCCCCTTGTTCGATACAAAGACAACATCTATAAAAATCCCCTAGTTTTTATCCAAGTGTCATTTCAAGAGGGTAATTGCCAAGGTTGGTGATCCTTTTGATAGTCAAGCTCTAGAATTGAAGAAATGACCATATTAAAAAAAAAAAATTATGCATAACACCCACATATAGAATTATTTTTTGGTTGGAAATAAATCCTTGGGAAACTTCTAGGCACTTCCCCCCTTTATGAGAATGTTACCTAATGTAAAGTAGGTAGTGTAGAATTAATGTGCCTAACCTCATGGGAATCAAATCAGGTCCTACATAGTACACTAAATTACTAAAAACACCCTAGCAATAATGGAACCAACCAATTAGGCTAACACTTAAGGCTCACATTGGTAGAGTTACTATCAAGGAACATCATACAACCTAAGTGGGCCTAATGGTTAAGAACATATGTTTCCTCCTAAGAAGTCATAAGTTCAGATCTATAGGGGGGTAGGGTTTGTTTGTCTCTGTATACTTTAGTAGTCAAATCATTGCACGGAGGGGGTCCCTTGTCCCACAAACAAGGGGGTATCATACACCAATTTGGTGCCTAGCTTGGTCGTAACCTTAAAATATTATTATTATTAAGTAAAATGATTTTTTTCTCAAGTTGGGTTTACCTTCACCATTTGCATGGTGGAAGGACTAGAGGTGGAATTGTTATAAGGAATTCAAGAAATATCGGTCCATTGAGGGGTATCACTCGTTGAGTTCCAAATGAGCAAAAAATGTGTGACTGAATTAACTCTAGAGGATCTCTTCTCAACAATGCACTTGGTTGTCACACCTCTAGTCTATTTGGAAGTCATATATCAAGTCAAAGAAACCTATCTTTCCTGGGTCCATGCTGTTGGGGGATCTTCCCTCGACCAACACTTGAAGTATCTAGGAGTACTCAACCCAAATGTCCCTTTTTATTGAGGAAGAAAGGGTCAAACACCAATTTTGGTTCTATATCTATGCTATTAGTTAACTTGGGAATGAGCACAATGAGCATTGAAGAAAAGATCACCATAGCTAACTTTCTTCTTCTCGACCTAAGAATTGAAAATTTCCCTAGTGAGAGTTGGCAATTTACATGGAGAATCATCGAGAGTGATAGGAAAATGATGGATGGGACCCCACTGCACTTGTTGATTAAACAACATTGAATAGGTGGGGCTCAAATCCTAGTGACCAAACTCCTCCTCAAAATTTGTTCTATTGTTGTTGCTTAATATTTATCTTTATTGTGTCAGGTGGCCACTTTCTATGTTTATTCACTCTTGGTTTATATCCCGAGGGTTCTTTGACACTTTGTATAGGGAATGCACTATTATCAATTTTGTTGTAACCCCTATGGTCAGTCTCTATGTTAATTCACTCTTGGTTCAAGCCCTAAGGTTATCCAAAACACTTCCTATATAGCATGTACTATTATCAATTTTGATGTAGCCATGCTATATTCTAGGGTTTTTTTGCTTATGGTGATTGTGACCTACTTTTTTAGTGTAAAATGTTGTGCATATACCATTTATTAAAGGAAACATTTTATTAAAAAATAGTTAACTTTACAAGGTAAATATCAACATCAACCTATATTTTTAGCATTAAAATTTAATTGAAACCCACATTTCAAGGTTTGGTGATGGGCTAAGAGATGTTTGGTGGATTGGACACATAGGGCCTCACACAAAGAAAGAAGAAATTCGTGTATTTTCTACTTTTTATTAAACTTAATAGCTTTTCAACATTTCGACATATCAATAGTTTGTGAAATAGAACAATGCATATTTTCTTTCCTACAATCCTTGATTTGAGAATTGTAGGATGGTGAGATCAAAACATTTGAAATGAACTTCAACAAAGAAGAATCAAGACAATGCTTAGGGAACATGCTCTAGTGATGAGATTTAGCAAATGATTAGCAAACAAGATTCAACATAACAAGGGAACCGTTTGGTTGGCCTGGGATTTAATATGTATGTAGTTCTCTAAAATTTTGTCACATGATCTTATATTTGACTCTTAACTCTAGACTCTTGACATGGGACAATGATCTTTGTTCATTTTGGTTCATAAATAATATTTTCATGACATGGTACATGACAATTTTGAATCTTGATACATGTTGATTGATTGATCGTAATCATATGATATACTTTGATAAGTTGTGTTTGCATTATGTTTGGTGTAGTCTCTCATGTCTAATCTAAATCCAATGCATTTATTTTTCAAAAATCCATATTTTTTGTAATTTGAATACATCTAGTCATTTTCGGGTTGACTTACGAGTTTTTTTAAGCCATATACTTAAATTTGATTCTTCATAAGAAATGAGTCTCATGTCAAATCAAGTATACTGGTTTTCATAGTCACTTTATATTGATAGCATGTAAGTTGCAACCAATGTAACATATTTAAATGTTGATGTTAGGAGTAAGGTGGTAAACCACCTTAACCACTTAGGAATGTGTGATAAAGAAATGTATCACTACAACATTAATAATAAAAGTCATCTTTATTATGACACTTACAATGGATAGACATATAAGAGAAACTCATTTTTAAATGTCCCATCTACCATGAGATCAAAGAGAGATACCACAACCTATTTTGGGACTTGAGAATCTCCATTTCCACTTTTTTCCACTACCCCAACTAGAGATGCCTTTCTCCCTTCATGAAGGAAGTATTTGAGAACAGGTCTGAGTGTCCACATGCCCTATCTCAGATGAAGGCCTTCAAGAGGATCACCTCATACTTCCTAGCTGCCTTATCTAAATAGGGAAACAAGTAGCATACAAAGATCCACGATGCTTTTGTCTCCGGATTGCTATGATCTTAGGGTTCCATTCAACACTCCCTCGGCCCCGAATATGTCAACCAACCTCCTTGTGACCCATGAGGTGTTGTTGGTCCAAGACACAATGTGTACACCACTAGACCAACAAATAGATCAACACCATACAGCCACAGAGGCAATTTTCCACGTCCAACACACTTCTCCTCATATTTGTACAAGTAATTGGGCTTTTGTTCATAGTTTATTCCCTATGATCTTGGATGTTAGGATACTTGGGCTTCCTCACTCCTATGCTCCCCCAAGGATCTTGTGGTTGAGACCTCTCAGGGATGACCACTCTTGGGAAGATATCATCTAACAATGCATTGACCCTTTCATAGTTATTGATGACTCCAATGAGGATAATGTATTAGGATCCCCTTACTCTCCCTTGCTAACCAACTCTAGCTTCAACATGCCTTGAAATTTTATCTTATGTTCAACACTAAGATCTATAGCGTCTAACATCTTTCTTTCATCCGCACCTTATTTTATATCTTCTCTCAACAAGACATTTAGTTTTCCACTCAACATTTAATTTAGGAATTTAAGGTTTAACTAGACACTTAATTTTTTTTATCTTTCATTGCTTTCGATGTTGACCTGAGAGTTGTTTTCACCCTCGAACTTTGAAAATATGTACTCTTTTAGTCCCATTAACTTACTTTTATGGTCATTTGTTGGATATTAACAAAATTATCTTATCTTATATCTCCACCACCATATTTACAAATTATTATATGTACCCTTAATTGTTGCAAAGATACCATTCACCATCATAATGTCAAGATAAAGATTTTCTCACTCAAGTATACTGTTCAGAAAGACAATATGAATTCCTTCGAATATTTTTATTTTACAATAATGATGCATATATAGAGAGAAAGGGCATGGGAATGTTTGAATAAAAGTAGTTGGATACTAAAACCAAACAATTTAAAATGAAAACGTCACTATTTCAACCAAAACATATGACAATTTCTCCGTGACTTAAAAAAAGCCTGGTTGTCAAATAAAATGCATTGGATTTCGTATGCCCTTCGCTCTTCTTTGCTCCCATCAATAATTTCATAGCTACAAATTTTCGTCAATTTTTCCAAACCACCTTGCGGCTTGCACATTTAATAAAGAACATAGAACTTGCATGCTTGGGCATCACAGTTGAAACCACATAGTTGAAACTTGCACGCTTGGAGATCACAGTCTCCATACATGACACAGAACACAGAGTGTCCACTGCATCTACAACACTCTGTATCACTTACAATACTGTTGGGGGGCCTGAAAAACATGCTTAGCAATCTCCTGCACATCTACTATGAAATCCAGTAAGGAGAAGATCCTACACAAGAACATCAAATCCCATCATCATATCACAATACTGCTGTAAAACAAATAACTAATTTATAGCAAAAATATGAAACAAACTAAACCGGTAATAGCACAAACATGTTATGGGTCACCAAAAAAATAACAAAATTCAATTGGATTACCATCCGAATAGATATATTATGCCTCTCTGATCTAAAGCACACACTAATTAAATTCAAATAGCTTTACCATCCAAATAATTATCATATGCCCCTCTGATCTCTCTCTATATGTAAAAATAAAATATCAACATCTCACAACAAACACATAACACTTACTTTGAATCTTATGAACAACGTTTCCCACCACTCTCATATCCTCTACTAACTATGAAATAGATCACATACATACATAAGAATTGTGATGATGAAAAAATTACAAAAGAATGATGATCACATCCTTGTCCCTTTGCAATAGCTGGATGCTCACTGATCCCACTGACACACTTAAACAGAGAGGGTGTCCACCAGATAAAGCCAGTAGCATGCTACCTTCTCTTTAAATTCTTCCCACCTTTTCCCAACAAGTCTTCTTTACAACTACAGGGACAATGCTAGTGGTACTACTCCTCTCCTTGTAGGCTGAGGCTGAAGCTGCATTCTGATTTCTTCACCCCCTAGATGGTCTGGATGTCAGTTCTTGAATCTTTTACAATTTCGTAGCCCTTTTTTTTCAATCCATAATTTTGGTTTCCTTCAAATGTTTCAATGTTGCTGCAGCTGACAAGGAAGCAGTAGATATACCCTTTCGAAACTTATTAAATAGTATTTTATTTGTTTCATTGGCTTCTTGTTAACTAGTAGAGACAACACGCTCAATTTTTTTCAGCTCCTGGTACATAATTATTTTCAGACTTAACATTATCACCTGCACTACTCCTAGCTTTTTCTAAAAACCCATACGATTTAATGTTGAGATTTTCTCAGTTTCACTTAACTCCTTTTCCTGCAAGGGAAGGATAAAAAGAAAATCAACATTTCTTGTCTGATTTCACAAATTTTTAAGAGCATCTTCTCTTACAAGAACATATTATAAAGTTACATGTTCAGTTGCAACTGAGATTTTATCCTTCACTGCAGCAAACACCTAACCATGGAAAAATACTGATCTTTAGCTAACTACCATATTGATTCATAAAACATTGCAGCCTACACCATCAAGTAAAAAAGGCATCCACCTTTTAAAAAAAAAGGAATCAACACTCTGTCAGAAAAAGACAGAGTATGGCCACAAATCATTATTTGAAAGGAAAGAAAAATACTGTTTAAACAAATTAAACAAATAATGAAAACACTGAATAGAGGTAGTCAAGAAGCATGCATGGCTTAGAAGTAATGGACAATAGGAAATAATGGTTGAGTGGTGATCACTTTTATACTTAATCAAATTTTCCATAGTTTATTTCCTTAATCATAGTCATTGCCTTTGCTGATGTAATCATTTAGCCTTTGCTGATGTAATCATTTACTCTACCCTTGAGGGCATTTAGTTTGGTTGACAAAACATAACGAGGATACCCTAGTTGTCATTTTCACAGAAAACTGACAACACTTTTCTACCCAGATAACCCTGTCCACTTGAACGTGGAAATTGGAGGGAGGAACTACAGGAGCCAAAATGGCAACCAAGCACCCAATCTAAGTTTATTTGAACTGATATAATTAAAATATTAATAGTCTAAGTCTGTGCTGATAGATGATTCAAAACTTTGAAAGGATGCTCATCTATCAAAACTTTGAAAGGATGCTTGGCTTATAAATTACATTATATAATTTTGAGAATTATATGTATCGGGGGATTTTCATTACATATTTGATGAAAAGTACATTTTACAATGTTTGAGATGACCAAAAGGTTGAAACATTTACTGTCAAAGAATCTTGCCACCCAACCCAACCCATGAATATTGATAGAATTCTTTGTTGATCAGGCTTAGAAGCTGGAAAAGAAAGCAATGAAAAATAAATATTCTAGAGAGGAGCATTTTAATTAGATAGTTGACCAAAGGGAATTTTTCTTTCACTTTTGAGTGAGCTACCAAAGTTATTAATGTGAAACAATCTATAGTTCCATAGACTGTAAAGAGTCTTGCCATTTTCAACTGTTCATCTAAAATATTTACATTTACAGTACCTAATTTGTCCATTGCAAAGAACATCTTACGATGCTGAATTTGAGCCAACATTCATGGCCTTTCCATGCCACTCGGAAGTTAATAAAAGCACTTAAAACCATAACACTGTCATTTTGGAATAAGCCTAGGTGAGGAATTTGCTTTTGTCATTTGTCTATCCAATTTCCATGCTTTTGTCATTTGTCTATCTTTTCAAAGAATTGAAAGACCCGCTCAAGAACCAGTATGATCTCGAGTCCCTTTATTAAATGAGCAGTAAATAACCTATCCAGGGATGAATAAGAAAGATCCACAAATCAGAAGCTCCATTTCAAACCTCTGCAGGCAAACACAGCATATGGACCACAGAAAACAGAGCTCACAAGACAAAATGTCTACATCAATAAGAGGTAACTTTGCAAACATAACATTGCTCGGGAAAACACAACACTTGGACCACAGAAAACAGAGCTCACAAGACAAAATGTCTACATCAAGAAGAGGTAACTTTTCAAATATAACATTGCTTGAAATCATTTGCAAGCCGAGACAAGCCACACTTATACCCTGGTTTAACAATCACGTCGACGATTAGAAACCCATGTAGTGTTTTCTAAACTAGAAAAACTTCCCCATGTAATGTAATGTAATTTTAGAGAATTATGTCACAATGAGTATTCATTTAAAGGCAATATCATATATCTCCTCTTCCAGGTACATAAGGCATAAAATAAATATTGGAATAAGAATCTCCTACTGAAGCATTTTTTTTAGGGCACCCTCATACCTGTGTAGTGTGCAATCTATGGTATAAGCCATAACAGGAGGAGACGTGTTCAAGCTCCTGCTAAAAAGAAAGAATTATTTTGAATCATGCTGGGAGTTCAGAGAAACAATGGAAGTAAGATGTGAATTATAAAGGCCTAATGCTGCAAGGAATAAAACATCCGAAGAAGATGTTTTGGAGCTTCTTCACTTAGGTTTGAGTTATCAAAACCACCACCTCCATCATACATTGGACTTGCATTCTCTGCTTCACACAAATTAAGATAGTGGTGTGAAAAGCACATTCACACTATCAATCACAGAGGCTGTAAACTCATCACAAACAACACCGCTCCTGCAAAATTTTAGAGAGTGAACTAATCCATATGAAGTCCAGTAAATACCATGCATCGGTCTTTCTAGGTTCCATGAAACATTAACTTGTTCAGATACCAATAGTAATTACCTCCATTTCTGTTTCAAATACCGGTGATAATTACTGAAACCCCAAATTTGGATGCTAAACCACTCTTCATATCCCACCAATGCAACTAACATCTCCGAGTTACAATTCTATTTCAACATCTCAATTTTGATTCCTGTTGGTCCATATATGTCCAACGAATCTCTGTCCAGACAAAGCCCAAAAAAGGGATATTTGCATGAGACTTTGTCCAAGTTATTATGCAGATCATATAAGAATTTGTATGAATTCAAAAGAGAATTAGAAGAGTTACCAAATTTATGGTAAATCAGGGCTAATAGATTTTGAGATTACGAAGAATTCACAAATTTATGGTAAATCAGGGCTAATAGATACATTGCAAAAAACAGGAATCCAAAAAAATTGAAAAACAAAAAAGCATAGCAAAAAGCACGAGAGTGCCTTTTGGTTTTACCAGCTTTTTTGGTGTGGTGCGGTGCGGTGGACCAATTTTGAAATTTTCCATTCAGTTGTCGATGTGAGAGGGAATTTGTCTTTGTCTCATCTGTTAAACGACTGTGGCGAGAGAGGGGGAGGCCAATGTATCCGTTGAAAAGAAGTATATATTATCAAAATCCTCCAGAAATTTCACATTTACTTCTTCCTCCCTCTTTATCTCTGGTCTGGTCAGGTATATCTGCGAGGTTGGGCGTCTCAGTTTGCGTCTGTGCATGTGCCTGAGCCTAAGCCTGTGCCTATGCCTGCTCAGGTCATGTGTGTATGTGATATGTGAGGCAAAAATTGGATTCGGATCATCCTCTGTTGGAGCAAACATCTTCAAAGGAGGGGTGGTTGAGCTGCTCAAGGGTAACTGCTCTATTTCAATGATGGCTTATTTATATTCCAGGTATATTCTACTATTATTTGCTTTTCCCTCTGCTCTTCTCTGCTCTCACAGACACCATAGTTTTTTTTTTTTAATTCATTTCAGAAATTTTAATGTTCATTTTTCCATCTCAAATCTAATGCATGACCTTACTTTCATTCTCTTAAAATTATTATAGTGTTTGGTTCGATTTGGTTCGATTCTTTTATGGATAGTAACCTCCATTTGGAAATAATGATCAACGCTCTCTCCCAATAATTGCAGGTACATTTCCTCTCCAACTGTAATCCTTTCATTTCATCTATCCCATGTCATCTTTCTTTTTTTTATTTCTCCAATCCCATGTCCAGCGTTTTTCTGTTAATTTCTTCCCTTGGAGACAAACCCTAGTCCTTCGATAATTTCTTCAACCATCCCATTCATTTCAGCGTTCTTTCTGCCCTCATAGACAAACCCTAGTCCTTTGATAATTTCTTAACCATCCCATTCATTTCAACATTCTTTCTGCCCTTGGAGACAAACCCTAGTCCTTTCATTTCCACAATCCCAATCGCTTTTTTTTTTAATTCATTTCAGAAATTTTAATGTACATTTTTTCATCTCAAATCTAATGCATGACCTTACTTTCATTCTCTCAAAATTATTATAATGTTTGGTTCGATTTGGTTCGATTCTTTTCTGGATAGTAACCTCCATTTGGAAATAATGATCAACGCTCTCTCCCAATAATCGCAGGTACATTTCCTCTCCAACTTTAATCCTTTCATTTCATCTATCCCATGCCATCTTTTTTTATTTATTTATTTCTCCAATCCCATGTTCAACATTTTTCTGTTAATTTCTGCCCTTGGAGACAAACCCTAGTCCTTCGATAATTTCTTCAACCATCCCATTCATTTCAGCGTTCTTTCTGCCCTCATAGATAAACCCTAGTCCTTTGATAATTTCTTCAACCATCCCATTCATTTCAGCATTCTTTCTACCCTCGGAGACAAACCCTAGTCCTTTCATTTCCACAATCCCAATCGTTGTAGCTTTCCTTTTGACAATTTCTCCAACCATCCGATTCAGTAATTATGATGATGGGAAGAGAATCGACATTAGGAGAGCTTCCATGCATCTATGAACAAGGTATCATCCATCCATCCATGTCATACCACACCATAAATTTAGTTTCTCCATTTCATTTAGTCTAGAGTTAATTATTAAGTTTAACCTGCCTATGTGTCTAGTTTCATTTCCCATGAATGGAGTTTTATTTTAGTTTCTCCATTAAAGGAGTTTTAGTTTAGTTTCTCCATTCCATTCTGTAGTTTTTCCATTTCATTTAGTCTAATTGAACTGGCTTGTGTGTTTAGTTTCATTTCCCCATGAATTATTAATTATTATCTAGTTTCATTTCCCATGAATGTAGTTTTATTTTCCTTTCTCCATTAAAGGAGTTTAATTTAGTCTACCCACTTCAGCAATCCAATCCAAATTTAGTGTAGTTTCTTCATGCCATCGTAGTCTAGTTTTATCCACCTGTGTGTTTATTAAGTTTAACTCTTATGTTTTCTTTCTCATTAGTGTACTGTGATGTAGTGTGAGTTTGTCTTTCCTCTTATTAATTTAGTTCCTCAAATATAGAGTTCGTTGTAACTTCAGAACCTAACTTTCTTAAAATGTGATTTTATCTAGAAAGACCTAGAAAGACAGTTTTTCATGGGTGCAAGTTTAGTGTCACCAGTGCATTAAATTTAATTTTTTTTAGTTTTTCAAGAGTGTAAGCTTAGTGTCACTAGTGCATTAAATTTAATTTTTTTAGCAATGCATTACATTTAATTTTTTTAGTTTTAGTAATGCAGTTTAATATCTCTATCAATGATTTTGCATTTATATGATTTTGGTTTGTCACTTTTCATATTTTATAAATGTATACTTTTATTAATATTATAATTTATATATAAAATATATTAATATTTTATAATATATTAAATTATGATTTTTATCAATATTTTATAGTTTATATATTATATTATGTTTTTAGATTCTATTAGTTTAGTATATATATATTTTTAAATCAGTATAGTTTAGTTTAACTTTAGATAGACTTTTTAAAATTTTGTTTTTAAGTAGTAGAGTTTTGTTTAATTAATTTATTTTAATAATTTGAATTTTTAATAATTAATTACAATATAGAATGGTGTATTTATTTAATTAAAATTATATAGGTTAGAGTAGGTTAGTGTCGGCTAGGCTAAAATAGGTTACAATAGGATAGGCTAGGTTAGGCAAGGTTAGAGTAGCCTAGGCTAAGCTAGGCTAGGCTAGGCTAGGCTAGGCTAGAATAGGCTAGGCTAGACTAGGCTAGGCTAGAGTAGGCTAGGCTAGGATAGGCTAGGCTAAGCTAGAATAGACTAAGCTAGTGTAAGCTAGGCTAGACTAGGATAGGTTAGAGTAGGATAGAGTAGGCTAGGCTAGAGTACATTGGGCTAGATAGGCTAAAGTAGGCTAGAGTAGGCTAGGCTAGCATAGGATATACTAGACTAGGCTAGGCTGGAGTAGGATAAGTTAGGCTAGAGTAGGCTAAGTTAGGCTAGGCTAGGTTAGGCTAGGCTAGGGTATGCAAGGCTAGGCTAGATTAGTTTAGGCTAAGTTAGGCTAAAGTAGGCTAGGCTAAGTTATGCTAAAGTAGGCTAGGCTTAGCCATGTTAGAGTAGGCTAGGTTAGGCTAGGCTAGGCTAGGCTAGGCTAGGCTTAGCCATGTTAGAGTAGGCTAGGCTTGGCTAGGTTAGAGTAGGATAAGCTAGGTTAGGCTAGAGTAGGCTAGGCTAGGCTAGGCTAGGTTAGGCTAGAGTAGGCTAAGCTAGGCTAGAGTTGGTTACGCTAGTATACGCTAGAGTAGGTTGGTGTAGGCTAGGCTATAGTAGGCTAGGGTAGCCTAGAGTAGGCTAAGCTAGAGTAAGCCAGGTTAGAGTAGGATAGTGTAGGGTAGGCAAGAGTAGGCTAGAGTAGGCTAGTATAGGCTAGGAAAGAGTATGCTAGAGTATATTGGGCTAGAGTAGGCTAGGCTAGATTAAGATTGAGTAGGTTAGACAATAATAGGCTAGAGCAGGCTATGGTAGAGTAGACTAGAGTGGGATAGAGTAATCTAGGCTAAAGTAGGATAGACTAGCCTAAAGCAGGGTAGGCTAGGCTTGACTAGGATAGGCTAAGTTAGAGTAGGCTAGGCTAGGCTAGAGTAGGCTAGGCTTGGGTAGTCTTGGCTATCTAGGCTAGGTTATTCTAAGCTAATATAGGCTTGAGTAGGCTTGGTTAGGCTAGGCTAGGCTAGAGTCAGATAGCCTATGCCATAGGCTAGAGTAGGATAGCATATGTTATAGGCTAGGCTATCCTAGAGTAGGCTAAGTTAGGTTAGGCTAGGCAGCCTAGGCTAAGCTAGGTTAGGGTAGGGTACGGTAAAATAGACTAGGTTAGGCTAGAGTAGGCTAAAGGAGACTAAGCTAGCACATGGTGAGTTAGAGTGTACGCTAGGCTAGTCTAGGGTAGAGTAGACAAATCTATAGTAAGCCAGGTTCGAGTAGGCTAGTGTAAGCTAGGGTAGAATAGGCTAGAGTAGGCTAGAGTAGACTAGGGTAGAGTAAGCTAGGTTAGAGTAGGCTATAAGAGGATAAAGTAGGCTAGACTAGGATAAGCTAGAGTAGGCTAGGCTAGTGTAGGATAGGCTCGGCTATGCTAGGCTAGGCTAGGTTATGCTAGGCTAGGCTAGGCTAGGTTAGGCTAGGCTACGCTAGATTGTTGGAGTAGGCTAGGCTAGCATAGAGTAGGCCAGAGTAGGCTAGTCTAGGCTAGAGAAGGTTAAGATAGAGTAGACAAGGCTAGGCTAGAGTAGGCTAAGTTAGGCTATGACAAGCTATGTTATGCTAGGCTAGTCTAGGCTTAGCTAGAGTAGGGTAGGCTAAGCTATGCTAGAGTAGGCTAGGCTAGGCTTGGCTAGGTTAGAGTAAGCTAGGATAGGTTAGGCTATGATAGATTAGGCTAGGCTGGGCTAGGGTAGAGTAGGCTAGGGTAGGCTAGAGTAGATTAGGCTAGAGTAGGATAGGTTGGGCTAGTTTAGGATGGGCTAGTTCATGTTAGGCTTGGTTAGGCTAGAGTAGGCTACGTTAAGCTAGGCTAAGCTAGGCTAGGCTTGGCTAGGCTAGGCTAGGGTAGGCTAAGCTATTCTAGTGTAGGATAGGGTATGTTAGGCCAAGTTAGAGTAGGATAGTCTAGGCTAGAGGAGGCAAGGCTAGACTAGGCTATGTTGGGCTAGGCTAGAGTAGGATAGACTTGGCTAGAGTAGGCTAGGATAGGCTAGAGTTGGCTAGGCTAGTGTAGGCTATGGTAGACTAAGCTAGGCTAGAGTAGACTATGCTAGAGTAGGCTAGGCTAGAGTAGGTTGGTGTAGTCTAGGATACGCTAGGCAAGGCTATAGTAGGCTAGGCTAGGCTAGGCTAGACTAGAATAAGCTAGGGTAAGCTAGAGTAGGTCAGGCTAGAGTAGGCTAGGTTAAAGTAGGTTAGTGTAGGCTAGGATAGAGTAGGTCAGAGTAGGCTAGACTAGAGTAGACTAGGCTAGAGTGTGCGAGAGTACATTGGGCTAGAGTAGGCTAGAGTAGGCTAGGCAAGAGTAAGCTAGACTAGGCTAGATTGTACAAGGCTAGACTAGACTAGGCTAGGCTAGAGTAAACTTGAGTAGGCTTGACAAGGATAGACTAAACTAGGCTGGAGTAGACTGGAGTGGGATAGAGTAAGCTAGGCTAGAGTAGGCTAGGCTAGAGTAGGCTAAAGTAGGCTAGGCTAGGCTAGGCTAAGATAGAGTAGGCTAGGCTTGGGTAAACTTGGCTATGTAGGATAGGTTATGCTAAGCTAGGATAGTTTAGAGTAGGTTTGCTAGGTTAGGTTAGGCTTGGCCAGTCTAGGCTAGGCTAGTCTAGGATAGGCTAGAGTAGGCTAGGATAAGCTAGGTTAGGCTAGGCTAGAGTAGGCTAGGCTAGGCCAAGCTAGGCTAAGATAGAGTAGGCTAGGCTAGAGTAGGCTAGAGTGCTTTGGGATAGAGTAGGCTATACTAGACTAGGCTAGGCTAGAGTGGGCTAGAGTAGTTTAGGCTAGGCTAGAGTAGTCTAGAGTAGTCTAGGTTAGAGTAGACTAGCATAAGCTAGGTTAGAGTACGCTATAAAAGGATAAAGTAGGGACTCCTAGTCTAGACTGG
This sequence comes from Picea mariana, assembly GCA_032191745.1. NCBI lineage: Eukaryota > Viridiplantae > Streptophyta > Pinopsida > Pinales > Pinaceae > Picea > Picea mariana. The sequence continues at coordinate 299,118 of JASDQU010101273.1, read as the reverse complement.
GTTAAGCTAGAGTAGGTTTTGCTAGAGTAGTCTAGGCTAGTTTAGGTGAGATTGTTGGATTAGCTAGTCTAGGATACACTAGGTTAGGCTAGGCTAGGGTGGAGTAGGCTAGAGTAGGCTAAGATAGAGTAGACAAGGCTATGTTATAGTAAGCTAAGTTAGTCTAGGCTAGATCAGGCTAAGTTAGGCTAGGCCAAGCTAGGCTAGAGTGGGATAGGCTAGGCTAGTCCAGGCCAGGGTAGACAAAGCTAACCTAGAATAGGGTAGGCTAAGCTATGCTAGAGTAGCTTAGGCTAGAGTAGGCTAGGTTAGAGTAAGCTAGGCTAGGCTAGGCTAGAGTAGGCTAGTGTTGGCTAGGCTAGTGTAGGCTAGAGTAGGCTATGTTAGGCTAGGCCAAGCTAGGATAGGCTAGACTAGTCCAGTCTAGGGTAGACAAAGCTAGGCTAGAGTAGGGTAGGCTAAGCTATGCTAGTGTAGCCCACACTAGGCTTGGCGAGGTTAGAGTAGGCTAGGCTAGAGTAGACTAGGCTAGAGTAGGCTAGGTTTGGCCAGTCTAGAGTAGGCTAGGATAGGCTAGATTTGGTCAGGTTAGTGTAGGCTAGGGTAGATTAATCTAGTCTAGAGTAGACTAGGCGAGTAAACTAGACTAGAGTAAGCTAGGCTCGAGTAGGTTGGTGTAGGCTAGGCTAGGCTAGGTTAGGTTAGGCAAGGCTATAGTAGGCTAGGTTGGGCTAGGCTAGGCTAGGTTAGGCAAGCCTATAGTAGGCTAGGTTGGGCTAGGCTAGGCTAAACTAGAGTAGGCTAGGGTAGGCTAAGCTAGAGTAGGCTAGGCAAAAGTATGCCAGGGTAGGTTAGAGTAGGATAGGCTAGACCAGGCTAAGCTAGAGTAGGCCATGCTAGAGAAGGCTACATTAAAGTAGGATAGTGTAGGCTAGGCTAGAGTATATTAGAGTAGGCTAGACTAGAGTATGCAAGAGTACACTAGGCTAGAGTATGTTAGAGTATGTTAGGCTAGGCTAGACTATGTTAAGCTAGAATAGGATAGATTATATAAGGCTAGACTATACTAGGCTAGATTAGGCTAGAGTAGGCCAGGATATATTAAACTTGAGTAGGCTAGGATATATAAACCTTAAGTAGGCTAGACTAGACTAGACTAGACGATAGTAGGCTAGACTAGACTAGACTAGATGATAGTGGGCTAGAGTAGGCTAGGGTAGAGTAGACTGGAGTGGGATAGAGTAAACTAGGCTAGCGTAGTCTAAAGTAGGGTAGGCCAAGTTAGGCTAGTCTAGGCTAGACTAGGCTAAGATAGAGTAGGCTAGGCTAAAGTAGGCTAGGCTTGGGTAATCTTGGCTAGCTAGGATAGCCTAGCTAGGCTAGGTTAGGCTTGGCTTGTCTAGGCTAGGCTAGGAAAGGCTAGAGTAGGCTAGGCTAGAGTAGGCTAAGGTAGAGTAAGCTAGGTTAGGCTAGGCAAGAGTAGGGTAAGTTAGGCTAGACTAGGTTAGTGTAGGGTAAGGTAGAGTAGGATAGGCTAGTCTAGGCTAGGATAACCTAAGCTAAGCTAGGCTAGAGTAGGCTAGGGTAGGCTAGTCTAGGCTAGGCCAGATTAGGCTAGTGTAGGCCAGGCTAGGTTAGACTAGGTTAGGATAGGATAGGCTTGAGTAGAATAAGCTAGCGCGAGCTAAGCTAGACTGTACACTAGGCTAGTCTAGGCCGGGCTTGTTGGCACAAAGGGGCAGACCCAGGGTTCAACACTTCAACAATGCACCAAAAAAAACCTAACTACCAGCCCTTTCAACAACACCTGCGAAGCAGATGAAGTCTCACCCGAGGTACATGCAGGGGGGTTGCAGGACTCAAGCGTCTACAACCTAGCTGGGACACAGATCTGTGATCAAAATGCTTAATAGAGCACTTAGAAAATAACATTCATTTGTCTTTAATATTCATTCACATCGCAGGTTAAACCCTTAGTACAGAACATCGCAGTATTAATCAAGATCTAAGCACATCTAACTATTTTGTACATAGCATCTGAATAGATCTAACGTTCATTCATATACATGGCACTAAGCATCGATGGATTAAGAAATTAAATACATAAACAACATAGCACAAATCACATCGACACAAGATATACGCGGTTCACCCCAGTGTGGGGCTACGTCCACCAACTCTTCTTCTTCTTTATTAGTCTCTTCAATCTCCTTACAGGCTCAGAGCCACAAAGGCAACTCAGCATAGGAAAGGAGATCTGTGCGCACCTTGCCAGATCCTCCTTCCTCGAGTTGGATCAAAGCACAAAGCCTTACACAGTTTGTCTGCACCAAGCACTTACAAAATGCTTGCACTTAGCTCTGCAAGCCTTAACACATGTTCTTGCACATAGCTAACATTAGCACTAAGCCATCGACCTACTAGGTCTACTTCTTACATCGCCTAGATACTTATTTATACATTACAAAAATGGCCTAAACATGGGTAAACCCATGGGCTGAAATCCCATACCCATTACATAAACCCTAAAAGCCCAAAAAGCCCACAAAATGAGCAAGATCTCGAGATCTCTGCTTTGCCTGGGCGCTCCGTATTCGAACAGCCTGTCGAAGTCCCAAAAATGGTCAAACACGACCAAGGTTCTCCCAAAACTTGGTCGAGGGCCAACAGGCCTCCAACACTCACTTGTGACTCGTCTCGAGTCACTCTAATCTGTGCAACTCTGCTTCAAAGGCCTTGATATTAGCTCGAGCTACCTCGACTTGTTGCTTCACCAGGGCCTCCTGCTTTCCAAACTCCTAGATGGCTTGGTCGGTGACAGACCCTTCCAAGCATTGTTCCATTGTGGCGACCACCTGTTCCAACTGTGATCCTTGTCCCTTGATCTCTTCAAAGAGGGTGCAGGCTTCGTCCTGCACTGGTTGGAGTCATTGTGTCACCTCCATGACTCTACTCTGGATAACAATGACCTGTTGCTGGAGTGTGCGTTGCTCCTGCGATGTTTTCATCTTCTCTACCGTTGAAAGCAACTTCAACTTCGCTTCCATTATCATTGCCTGTTGTTTCACCTCTTGGAGTTGTGCCTCCAATATCCTCAGCTCTGGGTCATCTGTAAGGCGCTCATAGGTCTGTGCACTTCAATTAATGGGTTGATTGCATTCTGAAGCCAACACCTTGATTCTTTCGACTACGCTCCTGGAAGTTTCTTCTCTCTAATATTGCACTTCTTGCGGAGTGCTCGACACTGCTTATAGTTCTAGCTCTGCTACTCTTGCTTGAGGTTGTTGAATGGCCTTAGTGAGCTTCCCCACTTGTCTCTCAGCTGTCTCTTCTTCCATCTAGGCCAAGGCCGACACAGAGCGAAGTGCTCTAGTGACTGATTCTCTAACCCCAATCTGCTCCTCGAGCAGCTGGTATTTTTCTTTCTGGATCTGCTCTCTATCCTCTTCAAAATTTGCTCTAAGGTCATCTTTATCTTGCTGCGCAACCCGAAGTTTCTCTAGGGTTTCCTCCTGAACTTGCTTCAAGAGCTCTGTGGCCTGCTCCTTTTCTTCATGTACTTGACGAAGTCGAGCCTTTGTTGCATCTGCTATTCTGCACAATTGGGTGGGATCATCCCCCAATTCTGCACCTTTTGATGACGACGGTGCAGTAGACACTGCGCGGTTCGAATAGAGAGATTGTTGTACCCCTTTCAACTTCGCCTCGATTCTGTCATACATCATTTCCTGCTTTGCTTCATTTCACTGCAAAATATCCTTTGAAGCATCTGCTACAACTGCGATGATGAGGTCAATATCATCCACTGTGAGCACATTCTGTTTCTTTGGAGAAACGTTCCTTTTATTTGATGTCTAGGCCTTTGTAAGGGGATCCTTTGGCAGTGTTACTTCGGCCTTTTTATGCATGTATTCTTCCCCTTCCTCCTCTACCTTCATGTGAGTTAGGCGCAGTTTCCTCTGATGTGTTGTTTATATCCTGCAATTATTCTTTCTTCTTCTTCTTGGTGCTGCTTGGTCCATCATACTCTTCTCGGGTGACCAAAGGACTTCCGATGATGTTGGGGTCGAAGAGTTCTGCATCTCCAACCGGTACAAGGAATTCGGCCGACCATTCCTTGGTTATATCCTCCATGTCTTCCTCGATCAATTTGTAGTAAGAATGGAGCTCCTCCTTGTTATTGTCCCCATGTGCGGTGATATATATGAAGTGTCAATCTACGTGGAACTTCATGAGTGGCCTAAACCGATGGAGTGTATTCAACGTCATTCGGGGGAAAGATTCAATGGACCGCATGAGATTTAAGTAGTAAGTGTGGAAGACAACATTCGACTGCCACTGCTTCACCATATCGCTTGAATACCACAAGGTGGTGAACCTCGTGGCTAGTGGTTCGAATGGCTCGAGTTCAGGGAATGTCGCTCCCTCTGGCATCTCCCAAGTGACAAATGCAATAAGAATCAACAACCAACTGAAGTGGAATTCATAACATTGGTCTTGTGCTTCGTGACAGTCCTTCTCCAACTCATTGATGAGGTAGCTCGTCCAGTTCATCTACATCCCTTCAACGCACTTCCTTGCGAGGTCGACTACGTATGTCGTGACCTGCGTCGGTCTGTTCTTCCTGACGATATTGCTCGCTATCAGCTGACAAGCTAGGCACACTATGCCATCCTGGATGGAGGCTGCCTTGTAGCCCCGCTTCCCCTTCTCCACATCTCCGTAGGTTTCCTTTATTCCCTGTGCCAGGGAGCGATCTGCAACCTTCCCTGGGTAGAACTTTTGAGGGTCTAGTCCTTGCATGCTCAGTCCAGTGATCATGTGGATCAACGCCGGATCCATAGTCATGCACCTATATAACCATAAATAGCCTCCATGGTAGCACGACAGGAGGAGTTTAACGCACGTGTTAACCTCCTGATGTCTGTCGAAGTGGGGTATCTTCATCACATTGAGGATGGTGGACCTCACGATCTCATTAATCCATGGATGGGGGACTATCTTCGGTTTCTTCCCCGTCATATTTTTCAAGTACCTATGCGGTGCGAGCAACGTATAATTATTTCTGCCTCCTAGGTTAAAGTTGTTGATCTTAAGATCAGGGATAAGTCCTAGTTGCGGTCCAATTGCGTGTATTCGGTTGTTGACGAGGCCTGTACTGCTGCAGACATGACCTTCTCAACCATAAGGTCTATTAGGATCTCCTCCACAGACTCCTCTACTATGTTGCGTTCGCCTGACTTACACACTCGTGGTCAATTATCTCGGGTAGGCTAACAGGTGCTCAAGGTAAGAAAAATGGATGTCGAGGTCTCAAAAGCACAGCGTGATAGCAATCAGTTCTCTATTATCTCAGATAATCACAATTTGCAAAAGTGTCCCTCGTGAGGCATTCGACGGATTGAATACGCAACGTCACAACGGATTCCTTCAACGGGTTGAAATGCCTTAGTCAATATGAATCCATCCATTATGGTGCAGTCTCAACGGTCCAATGGCGATCTTTCCAGAAATAATTGTGTTTCTAGCCGTTCTGGAGCATCGTTCTAACGATCGGGATGCCTCCAACGATCATATAGCTTCGCCAAGCCGAATTTCTCTTTTGCATTGTTATGCTATTCCGACGAGGTTCAAGTTCTGAAAGCTTTCTTTCTGCGAAGACTTTTCTGGAGTTTCTTGTAATTTTTCTAACTTTGCTTTCTGGCCTTCTTTCCTGTGATCCGATTCTCTGGATTCCTCTTTCCATTTTTATTCTTATCTTCTCTTAGCATAGTAACTTGGCACTGCTGAGGGTCTTTCAAAGGGTTCGAGTGGAATACCTCTTCTCTTATTACTTTTGGGGTAGGTTCTCTTATTTCCTGCATGGATAGGTTCTTTAAGCCTTCTTGCATTCTTTCAACTACGACAACTAGGTCTCTGGCCCTCAGTTGCTTCATGTAATATACCAGATATAAAATGTATGCAAAACAGAAATAAAATGCTAGTAATGGCAGAATAACAACAATATAACCAGAACATTCACCACAATAACACTGAAATGATATAAGAATAGCAACAGAAATAACACTTTGAATCTGAAAGCAATGTTCACGGGCCTCTTCAAGGGGGAAACCTCTGGTTGAGTAGAGCTCTATTACAATAATATCCAAGCTAGGGTTCTCATATCCTCGACTCCTATTTATACTAAAAATAAGCGTCTAGAGGAAGATCCTTCTAGAAGCAAGAGCTTCTATTAGGTCTTCTTACATCCGCCTTATTCTATTTTATTGAAAGGCCTTATTAATATTGACCTTTATTACATCCGAATATATTGTTCTACCTATGTGCGGGTTAGGACCCTAACATGTCCTCCCCCTTAAAAACAACCTTGTCCTCAAGGCTTGAGATGAGGAAATTGTTGCAGAATGGTAGTTGGTTCCCAAGTGGCGTCTGCTAGAGTTGTATCTTTCCACTGTACTAGCACTTCCTTGATGATTCTTTGATGTAGGTGACACTCACGCTGGTCCAAAACTGCTTATGGCTGTAGCCAAATGGATCCTTCTTCAGCTAACTTTGGAAGGTTGGTTTGAATTTGGCACTTAGCTCCAATCACCTTCTTTAAGCATGAAACATGAAAAACAGGATGTAGCTTCGAATTGCTGGGCAAAGCTAACTGATAGGCGACTTGTCCCACATGCTTGAGTACGGTATAAGGACCATAAAATTTGGGCTCTAGCTTCTGACAATGCTCGGCCTTGAGGGAAGTTTGCTTGTAAGGTTGTAGTCGAAGAAACACCTGATCCCCTTCTGCAAATTGACGTTCAGAGCAACTTTAAGCTGCTTGTTGCTTAATGCGATTATGTGCCATGACCAAATTCTCTTTGAGGGTGCGGAGAATAGCCTCTCGAGCTATAAGTGTTAGGTCAACCGCCTGAACCTTCGAGGCACCCAGTAAGTATGAGAGAAATGAAGGTGGCTTTTGTCCATATATCGCTTCAAAAGGAGTCATGCGTGTAGTTGTATGGTATGAAGTGTTGTACCACCTTTCAGCTAGGGGTAACCATTGAGCCCACTGATTTTTCTTTTTTGAGGAAAAACACCTCAAATATGTTTCCAAACACTTGTTGACAACTTCTGTTTGGCCATCAGTCTGGGGATGATAAGCTGTGATGAGATGCAATTCGGTGCCTTGTATATTGAACAATTCTTGCCAAAAATTGCTTGTGAAAATTGGGTCGTGATCAGAAAAAATAGAGTGCGGCATGCCATGAAGTTTGAAGACCTGATCCATGAAGATTTGAGCCACCGTGGATGCTATAAACGGGTGTTGAAGGGCGCAGAAATGAGCATACTTGGAAAGGCGATCAACAACCACCATGATGACGGATTTATTTCCCGATTTGGGTAAGCCAGTAATAAAATCCATAGAGATATCCTTCCAAATAGCAGGTGGAATCAGGAGCGGTTGTAGTGTGCCTGACGATTTGACTATTTCTCCCTTGTTGCGTTGACACACATCACATTCAGCTACAAAATTACAAATTTCCTGTTTCATACCATCTTAGAAAAATGAACGTTTGACCCTGTCATAGGTTTTGGTGAACCCGAAGTGCCCTGTTGTGGGTGTAGCATGAAGCTCAGAAAGTACCGTGGATTTAAGCTTTGATTGTTTACTTAAATACAAACGGCCTTTGTATCGATGTTCCTCATGGAGCCAATACTACCCTGGGGAAGATGGAGCCTTGGACTACAATTGGTGGATCAACTGCACACTTTTGGGATCTTGTAGCCATTCCTGGCGAACGGCTTGGAGCCAATCTGGTACAATGAATGAAAGAGAAAAAAGGGATCCTTTGTCTTCATATTTATGGGAAAGTGCATCCGCAACCACATTGTCTTTTCCTTTCTTATAAATGATCTCATAATCATATCCAAAGAGTTTAGTCACCCATTTTTGTTGTTCTGGGGAGGAAATGCGTTGTTCCAGAAAATACTTGAGGCTTTGATGGTCTATCTTAATTTGGAAATGTTGCCCCAATAGATAAGGACGCCACAGATCCACAACATGCAGAATAGCCAACATTTCCTTTTAATAGATGGATTTACCCAGATTTATTTCAGATAGTTACTTGCTGGTAAAGGCCAAAGGTCGACTCTCTTGCATAAGGACAACACCAATTCCTTTCCCTGAGGCATCACATTCCAACACAAAGGTCTTTGTGAAATCAGGAAGGGCGAGGACTGGAGTGGTGCACATGGCCATCTTCAAGGTTTGAAAAGCTTGAGCAGCGGCTGGAGTCTAATTGAAAGAGTCCTTTTTGAGGAGAGCAGTGAGAGGTGCTGCAATCTTCCCATAATTCTTAACAAACTTGCGATAATACCCTGTTAAACCTAGAAATCCACGCAATCTCTTAAGAGTCTTTAGGTGAGGCCAGTCTTGCATAGCTTCAATATTTTTAAGATCCACCCTGACACCATATTTACCAACCAGATGACCCAAGTATTCTACTTCTGAGGCGCCAAAAGCACATTTAGATTGTTCAGGAAAAGTTGGTGTTGAGAGAGTAGATGAAGAACTCGATCCACATGAGCAAGATGGTTTGTCCAGGTTTTTCTATAGATGAGGATATCATCAAAGAAAACTAAGACAAA
>JASDQU010101273.1:173012-237700 GCA_032191745.1 Picea mariana | reverse complement strand
CTCTGAAGGAATTTTTATTTCTCAAGAAAAATATTTGAAAGAGATGTTGAAGAAATTTCAGATGGAAGATTCCTCAACAGTTAGCACACCTATGGTGGTTGGTTGCAAGCTGAGTAAAGATGATATCTCACCTGATGTTGATCAAAGGACATATCGCTCCATGATAGGCAGTCTTTTGTATAGCGCAGCATCCCGTCTTGATATAATGCAAGCTGTTGGAATGGTAGGTCGTTTTCAGTCTGCTCCTAAGCAAAGTCATTTGGTAGCTGTCAAAAGGATATTTAAATACTTGAAGGGAACAATGACTTATGGTCTGTGGTATCCTAGAAATTAGAATTTTCAGTTAACTGCTTATTCAAATGCAGACTGGGCAAACTGTGTTGATGAGAGAAAAAGAACCAGTGGAGGAGCATTTTTTTTGGGTGACTCATTAGTTGCATGGCTTAGTAAAAAGCAAGGATCCATTTCATTATCCACTACAGAGGCAGAATACATTGATGTTGCTACTTGCTGCACACAAATTTTATGGATGATACAAACTCTTACAGATCTGAAGGTAAATTACACTGATCCCATTCCAATTCATTGTGATAACACCAGTGCCATTAGTGTCTCCAAGAATCCTGTTCTTCATTCCAAAACTAAGAATATTCCGATCAAGTACCATTTTTTCAGAGAACAAGTTACAAACAGAATTGTTCAACTGAATTATATACCTTCTATAGAACAAATTGTTGATATCTTTATTAAACCATTAGCATCAACCCCTTTTGGATATCTTCGTCAAAAGTTGGGGTTTATAAACTCTTGTGTCTAATATGTTCACCTGGTCAGGGGGAGTACTTATTGAATATCTGGTGTATTTCCAAGATGCTTATAGTTGACAGGGGGAGTATGTTTTGCAACAGATCAGGGGAAGAATGTTTCTTCTTTGACATTGATGTCAAAGGGGGAGAAAAGAGTTCGGGAGAGGAGATCCGAATGCATGTGGGTGCTTATGTTTCCATCAAAGCCAAAGGGGGAGATTGTTGGCAAATATTTAACAGACAATGAATGCTTGTCATTGATGGCAAGTACAATAGTGAAGTTGGCATGAACACAAGAAGTTTGTAATCTATAGGCAAACAGAAGATAATTTCAGGTTGATCGAATGATCGAAGGCCCGTAAAGCTTGAGAACCATTTTTGATCGTTGGATCCATTCAAAATTCTCGAAAGAACGAGGGTCGTCAGATCTGAATGTAGACAAGAAGAGATCGTTGAAGAGGAGGACAGATCTCAGCCGTTAGATCCAAGCGCAGGATCCGACCATCCTTGGATCAAGAAGAACCTGCACGTCCTTTAAGGTACAAGGAGAAGCGGGCGTAATAGCGATATGCAAAATCGTTACTTAATCTGAGCCGTCAGATCAAGGTTTGATCTGGACCGTTGATCCAACCCCATGTCAGAGTTTCATGAATCGGGACTTTGAAGTGACAAAAACATTGGACATCAAGGATGTCGAAATCGTGATTTAATCGCAGCCGTTAAGTCAAGATCAGATCTGAACCGTTGATCTAACTCCATATCGGAGTTTCGCGAATCGCAACATCGAGAGGCAAAGAACCCAATGCAACAAGAATGACAAAATCGTGATATGCGAAATTGTGATTCAATCGCAGTCGTTGAATCAAGATCAGATCTGAACCGTTGATCTAACTCCATTTCAGAGTTTCGCGAATCGTGACATGGAGAGGCAAAGAACCCAATGCAAGAAGAATGTCGAAATCATGAAATCGTGATTCAATCGTAGCCATTGAATCAAGATCACATCTGGACCATCGAATCACAGGACATGTGGCAAGTGATCAAAATTTCGCTGACTTGGGGTCAACGAAGCATAGTGCCGAAAATCACGAAATGAGAAATCGCGAAAGCACTTTTTGCATAGGCGCTTGGTTATGACCATAGTCATATTCGGAAAGGAGCTAGTGCAGAAAAGTTCTGTATCGGAACTTCGGAGATCACGAAATGAAGTGTCGAGACACTCAGGACAGGATAGCCGAAATGCCGAAACCCAATTTAAAGGAAATGAATGCAAGATCTCATGAAGCCAATCAAATGGTGCAGGTGAATTTGAACAAAGATTGGAGGGTTAATGTCCTCTCTCACAGTTAATTCCTCAGTTACGAATCTGTTAGCGAAACGGACTCATGATTGCCAATCAGTTGGCGTTTTAGTTGCTTGGACAGTTGTATTTTCTTTGCCGAAGGAAATGCGAAGTGCAACCGTCGTGGCTGTGCACATAAAAGAAAATGAGACAGACAGCGTGAGGTTGGTTGTTCTGTATGAAAAATGAAAGAAACTGCAAGAAAGGAAAAATCATAGAATGTGGTGTGAGATTGAAAATATGCACAATGTGAGATGAAACTCAGAGAAGAGTAACAGATGATGAAGAGAAGCAAAAGCAGAGCAGAATGACAGAACAAGTTGATGCAGAGTTGACCTACTGAACAGACAAAGGAAGAGAAGAATAGCAGAACAGTTAGTAGAAGACCAGATTTACAGAACAAAGGAAGATTGGTAAGAATTTATTTATCTGCATAGTTGACTGTTTATTTATTCACACATATTTTAGGGAGGTTGGGAGGTGCTTGGGAGGACTGTTGTCCTCAGAGGTTCAAGTGAGAACTTGAACACAGGAATTTGTAGCTTCCATCTGGTTGCAGCCAAAGAAACCAGGGTGGTAAGGTGGTGCAAGGGAGAACAAGTGTTCTCTGTTATACATGTTGGAGCCTGTGTAACTGGAAGTTGGTACTTCCATCCAGTTGGTGCTGGAACATATAGGGAGTTGGTGCTTCCTTCTAGTGGGCGCTAGAGAAACCAGGGAGTTGGTGCTTCCTTCTAGTGGGTGCTAGAGAAACTAGAGAGTTGGTGCTCTCAAACAAGTTGCAGCTTGTAAAATAGAGGTAGCAACCTCACATTGAGTTGGTGCTCAATTAGAGATGATGTACAGAACCTAAAAGACTGCCTATCATTTCGAAGAAGAAGAGGTTTTCTCCCTTTATGGGTTTCCTCATGAAAAATTTGTCTCTATGTATATCTTATGTGTGACTGATGCTCTTTACTTTTACTGTCCATATGTTGTATATTGTTGAGGATCACTTGAAGAAATATTAATGATGTCTTAATAGATTTAATATTGTTTAAGCTCAACTACAACTGATTCACCCCCCCCCCTCTCAGTTGTCTTAGTAATTTCAACATCAAATAAACGTATGGCTTCCTCAAGTTAACCATCCCATACCATCTAGTGCTTCAGTTGGTAAACTTCTTGTCCTCCCTCCACCATGAGGCCATCACCCGACTGGTGTCGTGGTGCTCATAGAACTTCACCACAAATTTTTTGTTTAGCCGCTTCTCTGTGTCTCTGAGTTTGTAATATTTTCGAACTTCTACCGGGAGAAAAACTCTGACACACCCATCGTTTTCATCGTTGATTAAAAATTTATGTGTGTCTGTGTGGTCTATGAGCCACTTTAGGACCTCTATGCAGGGAAAGACGAGGTTTCTTGTTTCCACCATATGTAGATACAAACGTCAGATGTTCGATAATACCCGGTCGTCGAGCGTACATCCAGATCAATGTCTGGGACTTATTATGGGTATTATTCTCAACTGATCCTATTAAAGAGACCCCCCCACTATGGGAGTGCCATATTGGACCCAGTACTTGCCTCTGTATCGCCAAAGGCCGAAGGTTGAATGAAAAATTTCTTCGTTGTTGTCTTGATGACGGGATCCAACCTAGGGACGAACCCTAATTGCCTCGTGGTCCCTGGAGAAGAACCTTCGCTTGTCTCTGGCTCTTTTAGATTTGGTGCTCTCGATGAGCATATGGTGGTTGGATTTCTTGATGACATTGTTCCTGCAAGTTAAGAATAATTTCAGAGACTGTTTAAAACTTGAGCAAACACATACAAATTATAGTGAGTGAATTAACATAATCAGATACATACCTCTGAAAACTTGTTAAAACCTACTTATTTTGATAATCACGAGGTTGATACAGCTTTCGAGTTTTGTGTCTTGCTCCTTCAGACACTCTTGAATTATCTTATGCATAGAATGACTTCGTTCACAATGGTTCAAGAGATTTTAAAAAAGAAATACCTTAATGCATCGCATCAGCCATTCAATTCGGGGTATGAGTGAATTTTCAATAAATCTACCGCCGAATATTAAATTCATCATGGGTCGATGGTGGAGGCGTGGGTGGTGATGTGTTCTATCAGCGATTTTAAACATTATGTTTTGATTGGTGCATGAGGTAGAAACTAATTGTTGTAGGATAAATCAGTAAATGCAGACATAAACTAATCTCCCTAGGTCCACCTAGATCTAGAAAAAAATAGGAGAGGACATGATGCTTTCCCTAAGTTATAATCATTGATCTAAGTGTCAAAGAAGGAATTGATGACTTACCTTAAGATCACTTCCTTATATCTTTGTTGTTCTCGCTTCGCTCCGATGCTCTTGTGAAACCATATCTACAATGACACAAGCCAACCAAAGTGAAAGCAACTATGATAGATTCAATGAAAACGTAAACATGTGATCAAGGAGTCATGTAATAAAATGAGAATATTTTATGGGAAAGAAACATGCCACTGTATTATATTGAATAAAAGTGGAAGATACAACTGAAATGCCTTGATGTCGCAAGTTCCCTTTTAGTGGTTCTTCATTCCAACACACACATATACTTGTTCCGAGATTTGCATGAAGATGATGTTCAAAATCTTGATGGGCGAATGCATACCTCAAGCATCAACTAAAATAATATTCTTCACACAATGTCCAACCTATTCTTCCAACAATCCTTTTCTAAACTTTGTTTAATTGTTCTTAACCTTTTCCATGAGAAGCCCATTATTATATAGGAGAAGCTGAAGTGGTTAAAGGGATGAGGATGATCCCACTAGATCAGAGAAGTCAGTAGGATCATAACCATATGGACGCCACCTCACATTCCAAAAGATTCCCCTTCTAGAAACTTTTTGAACCTCTTTCCTCTTTTGGATTTCAAACGCCACTGCACCTTGCCTATATAGCAGCTTGTAGAAATTCTACAGACCAGCTATAGAGAAGCCTACGGAAATCATGGATTTCCACACTGTACACTATGGGTAGCCTGCGACGTCCTTCTAAAAAGTAGTCTTGCAGAGGAGGAAAGCAGTCACTTTTCTCAGGAAAGAGATGATTTTGAGAGCCTGATCACATGCTTGTAAATTCATCATCAAAGTGACCAAAATAATGTGTAACAGAATGCCCCCCAAATTATGAGGTTGGAACTTGTGACAACCGAAATACTTTGTAAAATATGTGGGTGTGTTGGGAACAAAGAACGCACCAATCGGGAACCTGCAAGCAAACAAGCATCTGCACGATATGATACCATGTCTGAAGTAGGCATTCCCATGTTCAAACTACAAATGATTGAACTCATAAGTGTAATTCATGGCCACTAATGATACACTGTGGATCCATGTCATCGAAATGATAGCCACCAGGAATACACTGTGGATCTATGTACAGGAAAAATTCAGATGCAAACATAGCCACGAGAAATACAAAGTGGATCTATGTGTCAATACAAATCATCAATATTCCATCGCAACCTAGAACATGAATGATGAGATCTAGGTTCTTCAATCCCGTCGTCTATAAGTATGAAACTAGCCATGTGATTACAGGTGTTGGAGTCAAACATGGTTAGAAACCGCTTGATTATCGGTTATTAATGAAAACCATTAACAAGTGAGGGAAATCACCATTGATGGCAATGACTCCCAAGGTACTTTAGTACAATCCAACGAATGTTAATAAATGAGCTGAAGTCGAACATTCGATGGAATATTTTGATCAGGGAACAATGATGTGAATCCACTGTTAAGAGCGAAGAAACCTACTATTAGGTCATGCGAGCTCTAAGGTACTAAACTATTTCTAAGTCTCTTCCCTGGATAATGAGTTGAAGTCAACAGGAAGAGACTCGTCACAGGAGGGCTTGATGTATCCCCCATCAATGACACAAAATAAGTAATAGATTTAGGGTAGAGTAAAATATGAATATGATTTGAAACTGACATAGGGAAGGCCGACATGGTAGGAATTGACAACTGCAGATGGCTGAATCAAAAGAGGGCTTATTCATACTTCTCTTGAACATATGGATGACATGATGATGGTATTGGCAGCATTGACTCAAAGATGACCGAAGATATAAACTTGTAGAAAGTCAGACGAGAGACAAATGGATTTCCAAACCCGGATTCAAATGATGAAAAAAAAGGGGGTGTCATGTTCAAGAGTGACTCTTCACTGCCACTAACACAGATATAGTGACACATTTCTTTCCCAAATCCCCCCCCCCCACCATTTCTGGCAAGTACCTCTTTATTTTTACACAAGATTGAGGAGGATAACATATGCTTGTAATGTAAGCTCATCCTTCAGACAATTCCCTCAGAGTATTTTTAATGAACCCTAAGAAGGAGTGGTTCGTTCCCATGTGGGTCTTTCTATGTTTGCTTAACGAGTCCAAAGATATAAAACTCATGGTTTTTCATGTTTATAAAGTCTGAAAAACACTTAAAGAGAACTCTCTCAGTTCCTTTTTCGTAAAATAGTTCTACAGGACCGAAAAAGTGATAAACTATCGCCCATCAAATGTTTTATTCAAATACTTTTACGAGCATGAACATAATAAGGGCGCTCGACAATATTTTCTTTTTTATGGAGTGTGAAAAGAGCTTAAATGATACTCCATGTGTGTCACTTTTCGTGTTACCATGATGAGTACTAAAAGTCAACAAAACTATACTCGATTATGTTCTCATAAATTTTCGAGCACGAGAACGGACGAAGAGTGAACTCAAGGTTTTACTAAAAAAACCTAAAAAGTATTGATATGTGTAATGAAGAGAAAACAAATTACGGAACAAACATCCATACTCCATTAATTAGGACCTTATTCTTCTTCCTGCAAGAATCAAGACACTCACGAGGCTATTAGACTTGAGGGTTTATAACAAAATGCATTTATATAACATAAAATATTATGAAAAAAGGTAAAAATTGAAATAAATAAGAGTAAGAGCTATTTTTACCATTTCATTTGCATTTGGTCAAGAAATTGTCTATAAACCCCTTTTTTACCCCTTACTTCATCTGTCGATTGTGAGGATCACATGCGACCATTCAACGAATGGTCTCCGTCAAGATGGTAAGCTATTCATCCTCTTCTTTTTGAATGGATTGAAATACATTTATTTTTGTTTAAAAGTAGTTTTTGGATGAGTTTTTGGGCCGGTAGGCTCGTGCTGGGGCCGCCGCAGGTGACTAGTATTGGGACATGCAAAAATCAATGATTTTCGCAGGTTCCCTATGGCTCATCTATGGAAACCCCGCACTGTACTAAAAACTCTCCTGCGGCGGTCAAAGAACCCAAAAATTATGCATGGGTTTTCTCAAAAAAGAATTTCAAAATCAATGATTGAAGATGCTAACTTCTTTTCCTTGTCTCCACGTAGGTATTTGATTGCCAAAATGTTGGAATGGAGATAATGGGAACACGAGGATGATGACTTCATGGCCTTAAATGATCCAGGGACCGTCAATGCTCTTCGGTGATGTGGATTGTTAAAAAAAAAAAAAAACGAGGGCATGAGAGCCCAACTGAGGTTATTGGAATACCTGGTCCACATGTGGCATGTAGACCAGTAGGTGTTTCATGTCAGTGTCCACATTCTTTCTTTGGACATCGAAGACATTTACTTCATGATGGGTTTATCCCGTCGTGGAGCACATGTGACCCTAATAGGGGGTCGAGGTGGTGGCTTGTCAATGAGTGAGTACATCTGTCGGTATTGTGAACCTAGGGATGAGAGGCGCAAAGGTAAAGTGGCCACTAGAGGATTTCAAGATCTGACTCTCAGAACCATTCTCTTTACTATTGCACATATGGCGGGAAGTGCTTCACTACACATGGCCCTCCAGAGTTATTTTCAATATGCCATTGAATGCACAGAACCTCGAGTGTTAAATTGGTGTGACAGTGTTCTCCGCAGTATGAAGAAATAACTCACTAAAAGCAAGAATGGAGACCTAAAGTAGTTTGGTTATGGGTCCATTTTGGTGTCTTTATTCTTAGAAAGAGTCCCTCATTTGCGGTTGTAGGTAGAGTGGGGAATACCAGCCCCACGACACCCAAGAATGAAATGGTGGTGTGACCTTATGGCTCGACATGTAGTGGGCCCCATTGTCAAGTACAATGATGCATTTTTTGACTGGTTAAGGCCCCAAATTTTGATGATTGATGATTATGTGTATGCCAGCCTCAAATTTCGGGGTGATCCCGACTTGGTTCTCCCTGAGGTATTTCAGTGGGGAAATCTAGGTAAGAAAGACATTTTATTCTTTATAGTGTTTTTGTGGATTTTTAGGATATAAGATGTTTTTTGTGTTTTCTATCTAAAGACTAATAAAAAAAAATTGACCATGCAGATGTAGGGCCACACCGGCCTCCAAGCACATCTCTGATCCAGCGACGAGGAGAGGCAGGCATAGTAGCAGGGTGGTATGTCGGTGACTGTGAGGCAATGGAGCAGAACCTAGAGGGTCTGACAGTAGGCATTATCGACATCTCGATCGAGGATATCCCGAGGCGTTATCAATGCCATACTATAGGCGTGTCTGTCTCACTTAGTCGGTTACTTCGTAGGGTGGCACAGGTAGTAGTATACTACCGTGAGCAGCATCCATGATGTTATTTTGTAAAAGTCATAGGCTTCATATTTTGATATTTTGGTCCTTGGATGGAAAACATTTTTGTAAAATATTTTATCATTATATATATACATGAGGCTTCTATCGGCTTATTTTGCTTCTATAAATAATGTGTAATGTGTGATTGAATTTATAAATGTCTCAAATGCTTGTCTAACACATAATTAGCTAGAGAATCAATGAATGTATTTAGACATCTAGGAATGTGTTGATATTCAATATAATCAAAATAACTTTCAAAGAGGCAAATTCGTAGATATACCTGTAACAAAGTAGGACTTCGAATAGTATAGACATTACTTAACTGCAGCACTACTAGTTGTGAATCAAGTCGTACAACGAAGTGACTAATCCCAAGTGAAATAGCATCGGTCAATAGTTCGATGACTGCGTTATATTCTACGATATTGTTAGTTGCAAGACCAAGGCAAACACTGCATAGACTGATTAACTCATTTGCAGGTGCAGATATTGCCCAAGCAGCAGAAGCTAGGTTCTGAGTACTACAGCTAACACCATTGGCAAAGCCAATATAGGGTAGTAAAGACACCGACATATGGAAACCAAGCACAACGCAAGGTAAGCAATTGGGGGTGGAAACCAAATAACGAAAAGCACAAACAGTAACACACAAGAGTATGGTACAGTAAAAGTACAAGCACTCATGTAAAGATAGTCTAAGCATAGTACTTTTTCAAGTAAAGCCCATTTATGGGTTCACTCAAAGGAATGCCATCATAATCTACTAACTCGTAAGATCCCTTCTCTAACACTCGTTTGATGATATAAGGACCTTTCCACATAGCTTCAAATTTTCTGGCTCCTAGTAGATCACGATCTTGTTCATAGAGGAGAACTAGATATCCCTCAGAGAAAACATGTGGCTTGAAATGCTTGTCATATTGGTCTTTTACGCATTTCTTCTGGGTTTCAATAAGTAGGGTGGCATCACGATGGGTCTCATCTAATTGCATAAGATACAATAGATGTTCTTCTTCGACAGAGGTGTTTAGGAGAAGTTCGATGACTAGCTTCAAAGATGGTATTTCACATTCAATCAAGAGAATGGCTTCAATGCCGTAGAATAGTTGAAAAGGGGTAAATCCCGTAGTAGACTTTACGGACGTCCGATAGGCCCATAATGTTGAAAACAACATTGTGTGCCAACTGGTCTTATGGATTCCTATTATCCGACGAAGCATAGTGATAAGGATTTTATTTATTGCTTCAACTTAGCCGTTGGCCTGTGGATAGTAGGGGGTTGAGTTTTCATGCCGAAGACCCAACTTGTCGGTAAGTTCAGACATCATAAAGTTTCAAAAATGGCTATCGTGATCAATAACGATATCTTGCAGGATCCTGAATCAAGTAATAATATGATTAAATATGAAAAGGGTAGAAGTTTTCCCAGTATTGTCGAATGTAGGCATCACCTTGGCCCATTTCGTGAAATAATCCATGGCTACGATAATGTATCCATGCCCCCTGACCGAGTGAGGATTACATGTCATGAAATCAATACCCCATTTTGCGAAAGGTCCGACGGAAACTACAGGGTGTAAGGGAGCGGGATGTGATCTTATTTTATTATTGTACATTTGGCAAGCATGGCATTTTTGGACGGTGGTAATACAATCCTTAAATATAGAAGGCCAAAAATACCCTGCTCGTAAGATCTTTTGGGTAGTAGCATACCCAGACATGTGACCACCACATGCTCCAGAATGGCAGTCATTCAACACTTTCTCAGCCTCGTCATAGGTCATCATTGAAAAATAGAGTCAACTCCACGACAATAAAGAGTGTCACCGAGGATGATATATTGACGAGCTTGATATCGTATACAACGATGGTCAGCACTAGATAGATCGAGGCGGAAAGTTTGAGTTTGGAGATATATAATGATATCTCCATACCAAAGGTCATCGAAACTGATCAGAAAAATGCATTCATCAGATAAGGAATCCTCTACTACATTTTCTGTCTCAGTACAAGGAAGGTCACACACTAGTTCAGAAAACACCAATGATTTCTTAGACTTAGCATGTTCAAACTCTAAGTCAAACTCTTGGATAATCACTATCCATTTAGAGTACTTTCCCCCTAGAAATTGGCATGTAAGAATGTGTTGCATAGGGATGCAATCGTAAATTACAGTGGTCTTGCGTAATAGGATGTAGTGACGGAAACGTTGGACAGCTTGAACAGCTGCCAGGGCCAGTTTTTCAACATGTAAATATTTGGTTTCGGTGGTCGTGAGACTCCGACTCAAATAATAGATGACATGTTTGTCGTGTGAATCGTCTTCTTGGACTAGAACCATGGAGATGGTAGAGTTTGAAGCAGCGAGATAAAGGAAGTAATCGTGACTATAATCGGGTGGGAAAAGTAATGGGGTACGAGTTAAAGTCAGTTTCAAATATTTGAAAGCTTTGTTGGCAGTAGAATCCCTGTTGGCAAAGGGGAAGACCCAGGGTTCAACGCTCAAGAGAGCACCAACAAAGCCCTAACTACCGGCCCTTTCGACAACACCTGTGAAGCAGATGAAGTCTCACCCGAGGTAGAGGTAGGGGTGGTTGCAAGACTCAAATGTCTGTGATCTGTGATTATCTTGCTTATAGCACACTTAGCATCGGTTATTCCTTAACATACATTCATTAATACACTTCACTGAAAGCACAAAGCATCGCAATGAATACTTATACTAAGGAAGATTTAATACTTAGCCACATAAATATAGGTTAGATTCAATAGATCAAGCACTAAGCATCTTGTATATCAAATCTAATGTTCATTCATATATCATCAGCACAAAGCATAACTAGATCTACTTAATCACATCAAGCACTTAGCCAAGAAAGAGTTAAACACATTAGAGCGAAGCACAAAGTACTATTCACACAGTTACCATGGTTCACCCCCACCCTGGGGCTACGTCCACAAGGTCTTCTTTATATGATCTTGGTCAAGAAGTTACAACACAGAGCTTCAATGACCCTTACTTCGCACATGATAGAATATCTGCATAGCTCACTAGATCCTTCTTCCTTGCACTCAACACAAAACTACAACAAATTGCACTTATCTTTCCAATCTCATGCACAGAGCACTCTAAGATACATCCGATCACACAGATCCAGCTACTAGCATGAAGCCTTTAGCTATACATTTTGCACTAAGTTGTCCCCCCTACTAAGTATCTATTTATAGATTAAAAAATGGGCCTAATCATGGGTAAACCCACAGGCCGACATCCCTTTCCCTTTACATTAACCCAAAACCCTAAAAGGACCCAAAAATAGGTCTTGCTTCCTTAATTTTCTCTTTGCGTTTTGCTCCATCTTTGGAAAGTTGTCACAATCCCAAAAGTGGTCAATTATGACCAAGTATTCTCCAAAACTTGGTCAATGGCCAATAGGCCCCCAACACTCACCTATGACTCATCTCGTGTCACTCAGGTCTGACCAATTCTGCTTCGAACACCTCGAGCTTGGCTCAAGCAACTTCGACCTGCTGCAGTGCAACAACCTCTTGTTCAGTAAATTCCTAGATTACTGTGTCATTGAGCGGTCCTTCCAAGCGTTGTTCTGTAGTGATGACACCGTGTTCGATTTCATATCCCTAGATTTCAAGTTCGGTGAACAGTTGGCATGCCTTCTCTTGGAGTGGTTTCAGTCTTTGAGAGACTTCCATTACTTTACTTTGCAACATGTGTACTTGTTGTTGGGATGTGCATTGTTCTGCAAACCTCTTCATTCTTTCGACTGGGGTCACGGACTTTCGCTGCACTTGTAGCACATCTGCATGCTACTTTTCTTCTTGGAGTTGCACCTCCAATGTCTGCAATTTTGGATTCTCTGTGAGGTTTTCATAAGTCTGGGCGCTTCTAGTGCTTATCTGCCTACATTCTGAAGCCAAAGTTTTTAATCGAGCGACTGCACTTCGAGTAGTGGCCTCTCTTAGATATCTTATCTCTTGGGGTGTCTCAGGCACGGTGAAGAGCTCTAGATCTATGATGCATTGTTGAATTTGTTGGATTACTTCTTCCAGTTGGGTCACCTACTGTGGGAGACGATTTTCCATCTTCACTTCTATGATCGTCACAGAGCACAGTGCTTTGTGAAATCTCTCCTGTACTTCAAGTTTCTCTGCTAGCAACTGGTCCTTGCTCTGCTGTAACTATGCTTTTTCCTCCTCCCACTTTGCTTGTAAGGCAAGATGATCATGTTCTTCCTTCCTCTGTTGTTCTCCATGTGTGCTCTGTTCTTGCACCAAAGCCTGGGTGGCTTGCGCTATGTCTTCTTGAGCTCGTCAAAGGCGAGCTTCGACTTTCTCAGTGATCTGGCCTAACTTTGTGGGCTCATCGCATGTTCCTGATGTTTCTCTTATCAAGGGCGTTGTAGAAACTACTGGTCTGGAATGTAGTACCTACTGTACTTCTTTGATTTCTCCCTTGATTCTGTTGAAGAGATCCTCTTTCTTCGCTTCTTTCTTTTCTGCGAGCTCTAATGAAACATCGTCCAACGCAACAATTAAGAAGTCGAAATCACCCGGGGTAAGGGTAGTTTTAAGCGTGGTTCGGGTGGCTTTAGCTTTCTTTCTGGATGAGGGCTTTGGTGGGGTAATATCCCTTTTCTTGGAGGGATCTTCCTCATCCCTAGGCAGAGTAACCTCGCCTTTGCTTTGTTCAACTTCTGTGCCCCCTAGTTCTTCATCATTACCTCCCTTCATAGGTGAGATCGAAGTAGTCTTCGTGGATGTGCTGTGGATATCTTGGACTTCCACATCCTTCTTAGTCTTGCACGGTCCTGGTGTATTTGACATAGCTTCAGGGCTATCTACGTCGGACATCTCTGCGGGGTCTGCTGCAACAAGGAAGTCTGCCAACCATTCCTTGGTAATCTCCTCCAAGTCATCTTCTGTCATCTTGTAATATGACTGGAGTTGTTGTTTGTGCTCGTCTGCATGTGCTGTGATGTAGGTGAAGTGACGATCTGCGCTGAATTTCATCAAAGGTCTAAACCTATGAAGTGTGTTGGGTGTAATGCACGGTGTATACTGAATGGCATTCTTCAACTGAGTGTAGTAATCCTGGAAGACAACATTGGACTGCCACTGTTTGTTCATGTCTCTGGAGTACCACAACATACAGAACTTTGTGGCCAATGGTTTGAAGGGTTTGATCTCTGAAAACATGGCTCCCTCGGGCAGTTCCCATACGATGAACGTGATGAGTATGAGCAAACAGCTAAAGTGGAACTCATACCCTTGGTTTTGCGCTTGTATACAATCAGGCTCTAGCTAATTTATAAGGTATTTTACCCAGTTCATTTGTAGTCCCTTCGTGCACTTCTTTGTGAGGTCAACTACAAATCCTGTCACCTGTGTAGGTCTATTTTTTCGGACTAACTTTCCTGCGATCAACTGGAAACCAAAGCACACTATTGCATTCTCAATGGAGGCTACCTTGTAACCTCACGTGCCTTTCTCTAGATCGCCATATGTGTCTTTTATTCATTGAGTGAGAGCATGATCTGCGGTCTTTCCAGGGTAAAATTCCTACAGGTCAGGGCCCTACATGCTTAGCCCAATGATCTGATTGATCAGAATTGGATCCATAGTGATACGGCGGTCCAACCATAGGTATCGTCCATCATAGTAGGACCACAACATTCTAACGCATGCATTGACTTCCTGATGCCTCCCAAAATGTGGAATCTTCATTACGTTGAGGAGGGTTGATTGCGCAAGGTTATGGGTCCATTGTTGCGGTACAATCTTGGGGTTCTTTCCTTTTGTAATAGTCAAATACTTGTGCGGGTATAGCATACTGTAAACCTTGTGATCTCCAAGGTTAAAATCACTAAATTTCAGCGCGGTGAGCTTCTCCTGGTCAGCATGAACTGCGCGCACCCCTTTCGGGAGGTACGTCGTGACTACATCATAGTCGAATTCTTTGGGTACAATGTCTCAATTCACTGTTCCGCTTAATGGTGGGATATATTTATGCAAGATGCTTGGGATCATCTTCACAGTGGAGAAGTCATTTCCAAGATTAGATCATCTTTCCGAAGGAGGTCGGGATGGTCCTTCTCGAGCAGTGGAGAGGGCAGATGGAAGTGCACTCGAGGACGATGTCTGTACACCTGTAAACATTCCATGTTCTGACATGACTCTCTCAATCATTAAATCAATTAGAACTTCTTCAACAATTTTCTCAGCAGCGCTGAGCTTGTCTGATATACAAACTTGGGTCAACTGGCTCGGGTGCAACAGGAATTCAGAGACTACAGTGAATAGTAAGGCAATGATATCATTCTAAGTAAAGCTTCAGGGTTCGCACTTAGATTATTAGTTAGAAAAAAGTATTCTCGGTGTGTGGTGTGATGGGTTAAGTAGGCAATTTCAGCAACAGTCTGCTTGCAACGGACATGGGGCCTTCATTAAATTTGTTCTATCTATTCTGGTGCTATCCAACGGTCTAGTGGTAACCCATAACTGCTTTTTGATCTGTTCGAAGCGGCATTCGAATGGGTATATCAGTTCCAACGGCTATATTGCTTTGTCATGGAGAAGTACTCTATGTCATTGTTCTGATATCTAGGCGAAGCTCCAATTCTGCAATTCTTCTTGCTGCAAACTGTCCTCTAGAACCTCTTGTAACCTTATAGTATTAGCCCTTTTCTTTCTTAACTTCCTAGCCTTCTTCCCAGTGAGCTTCGTCTCAGTAATTCTTTTACCATTCTGATGTTTATCTTCTATGGTCTTAGTTACTTCGCGTTGTTGAAAGTCTTTCCTAGGGTTCCTTGATAATACTTCTTCTGTATCAAAAATAGGTAACTCGATCTTCTGCGGAGCCTCAAGTGTTCTCTTAGCTTCGAAATTGAAGTTGATAATATTAAATATCCGAGATATGCTCTTCTATTCTTCAATCAAGTGTGTGATCCTTCTGGTCATAAATTCTTTTAACTCTTGCTTCTTCTATTCCAAAACTTTTTCTTCTTCTTTTTGTCTGGCTTGTTCTCTATCAATCCAAGGTTTCCCTATGAGCATGGTAAATGGGGCGTTGTCTTCAACAAATTTAATTATCTCAAAGTCTTCCTCTGGCGAAGTTCCATTAACAGTCATAGGTATCCGAGCAAGCCTTCCACATAGGTTTACTAGCTTTCCTCTGAAGAAAATTGTTCCTCCTAGGGAAGGGATCATGGAAAGATTTCCTATAGCTTCCCAAGTTCTTTCTGGCATAATGTTCACTTGTGTTTCTTCATCAAGAGTACAGTCAATGTCAAAGTCCCATATTCTTTCTTATATTTTCTCCTTTTCTTTGAATATCTCTAATAACCTAACATGTCGGTGGTCATTCAAGGTATCTTTCATCTGTAGCAATATATTTTCTTATTCTTTCTGGGTTTCTGCTATAATCTTGGTCTCTTAATATTCTTCAGGGTTTGCTTGCTCCATATTCAGCTTCTCAAGCCTAGCAATCATTTTAGGGCAATCCAATACTTCATGTTCCATAGCCTTACAACAGAGGTAACTAGTTCTTCTCCCAAGGCATTCCTTAGCAATATGTCCCGATCTTCTACAACTATAATAGAGGGTTAATCCTCTCTTTCATTTAGATGTTCCCCAACTCCTTTTGTACTGCACACCAGGATCATGGTGACTAGCCTACAAAAAACTCTTTCTAGGATCCTGCATCCACCTGTTAGTCCAAACATTCTTTCGATGCATAGGTATAACATATCTATCACTATACTTATGAGATCTATTCATATCAAACTTTCTTTCATTTAATGCCCTAGTTTTGAATCTAGGAAAAAATCTATCAAACATACCTAGATCCATGCTTTAGAAACAAAAAATTTCACTTATCTTACTTCTATAGAGCACAAAGCTTCCAGATCTAAGACTTTTAACTACTCTTACCTTTATCAAAGCACAAAGCTTACCGATCTTACCTTTTTCTTGCAGATCTGACCTCTTTCTTCAGATCTGACCTCTCTTTCTTCAGATCTGACCTCTCTTCTTCGGATCTGACTTCTCTTTCTTGGCACAAATATTCACAGGTCAAGCAAAACACTGCGCACTAGGGCAACAGATCTACGCACGGAGCTTATTTCACACAAGGCTTATTCTTCTTTAGTTCCCAACAACCATAGTTTCATGTCCTGCCAATGGAACCATTTGTTGGCACAGGAGTAGTCCCAGGGTTCAATGCGCAAGAGTGCACCAGCAAAGCCCTAACTACCGACCCTTTCAGCAACACCTGCGAAGCAGATGAAGTCTCACCCGAGGTAGAGGCAGGGGTGGTTGCAGGAATCAGATGTCTGTAACCTTAGCTGGGACACAGATCTGTGATTATCTTGCTTACAAGGCATTTAGCATCAGTTATTACTTAAAATACATTCATTAATACACTTCACCGAAATCAGAGCATCGAAGTGAATACTATACTAAGGAAGATTCAATACTTAGCCACAGAAATATATCTTAGATTCAACAGATCAAGCACTAAGCATCTTATATATCAGATCTAACATTCATTCATATATCATCAACACAGAGCATAACTAGATCTACTTAATCACATCAAGGACTTATCCAAGAAAGAGATAAACACATTAGAGTGAAGCAGAAAGTGATATACACATAGTTACCATGGTTCACCCCCGCCCTGGGGCTACGTCCACAAAGTCTTCTTTCTATGATCTTGGTTAAGAAGTTACAGCACAGAGCTTCAATGACCCTTCCTTCGCACAGGACAAAAGATTTGTGCAACTCGCTACATCCTTCTTCCTTGCACTCGGCACAAAACTACAACAAACTACACTTATCTTTCCGATCTCATGCACAAAGCACTCTAAGATACATCCGATCACACATATCCAACTACTAGCACAAAGCCTTTAGCTATACATTTTGCACTAAGTTGACCCCCCTACTAAGTATCTATTTATATATTACAAAATGGGCCTAATAGTGGGTAAACCCATGGGCCAACATCTCTTTCCCTTTACATTAACCCAAAACCATAAAAGGACCCAAAAATAGGCCTTGCTTCCTTAATTTCTACTTCACGTTGTGCTCCATCTTTGGCAAGTTGTCGCAGTCCCAAAAGTGGTCAATTATGACCAAGTATTCTCCAAAACTTGTTCAAGGGCCAACAATCCCATACGAACTTAGAACCTTTCTTTAGTAGTCGAGTAAATCCAAGCGTTAATTGAGCGTATTTTGGGATGAAACAATGTACAAAGCTTTCCTTCCCTTGCAAACTTTGAATCCGGCGAAGTGAATAAGGAGGAGGGAGATTGAGGATCGCCTTGACCTTCAAAGGATCGACCTTGATCCCCTGGTGTGAAACGATAAAACCTAAAAGTCATCCAGACCCCACATAGACAACACATTTGTGTGGGTTTAAGCGTATACGATAGAACTGACAACGAAGGAAAATGACTCGAACGTGTGTCAGATGGTCACTACGATGAATTAAATGCGTCGGTAGGTCATCTAGATATGGTTGTACAATGTGCTTGATATCATGAAAAGCATAAGACATGGCACATTGAAAAGTTACACTTGCATTATTTAAACTGAAGGATAGTTTTCGGTAGGCAAAGGTGCCCCAAGGACAAACAAAATCGATTTTGTGTTGATCCGTGGGCAAGATGTTGATTTGATTATAGCTGGAGAAACTGTCCATTAAAGAGAATATTTCACTCCCTGCGTAATCATCGAAGATCTTGTCAATGAAGGGGGTGGGAAAGTTGTCCTTAGGACAAGATTGATTGATATCCCTAT
Source organism: Picea mariana (assembly GCA_032191745.1). Classification (NCBI taxonomy): domain Eukaryota; kingdom Viridiplantae; phylum Streptophyta; class Pinopsida; order Pinales; family Pinaceae; genus Picea; species Picea mariana. The sequence goes on along the minus strand of JASDQU010101273.1, from coordinate 219,071 downwards.
AATTGATGCAGACACAGATCGTACCTTGTTTATGGTTAACCGAAACGAGATTGGATACCTAATCAGTTAAAGCCATGGGATAAATAAAGCCAACTTTAAGAATTTTTTTGACTTCAAGCTTGATGGCAGCTGCTTTATGAGGGTGGACCGGACGAAGTCTCTGTTGGATGGGTTTAGCACCTGGGTACGTTTTAATTTCATGTACAACAATATCAGGGTCAATACCCGACATTTATTCATAGCTCCAAGCGAAGATGTCACGAAACTCTTGAAAAAGTGATTTATATGTGACAACCTTGTGAGTGGAGCATGAAGCTCCGATGTGAAAATTTTCAACAACTCCAGGTTTAATGGATATGTTGAGGGGGGTGGTGGGCGAAATATTACTTAAGTTCCCTTCATATAACACATCGTGTGTCGATTCAAGAACATAGGAAACGACAACGATAATCGAAGAAGTTGAAATCCATTGGTAACTCTCGATGGTGTGTTGTTTGAGGAAGATAATGGAATGATGATGTCCATCATCCCAAGGGGTGTCTTCCATCGACATAACTGACATAATCATCTCGTCCTTGCGAAAAATAATGTGGAACGGGTCAGGAGACAAATCACTAAGAGAGAGGATATAAGGGGTTGTTGATTGAATGGCTTGATAGGCAGATTCAACCGGACTTAAAGGCATTTAGTCGTCGTAGCGAGGATAATCACCAGGTTCGAGTATGACCCACGTGTCGGAAGATGTGTGAGTTTTGTGAACAAAGGTGGAAATCATGTTGATCGAGGAAACCAAAGGAGGTGGAACATCGGGAGGTGGGATCAGGAAAGTGCCCATCAGAGTAGAGTCTTTAAGGAGGCCCACACTGACATTCTCATACCTAGGAGGTGTCTTCACGATAAAAGGTACATTGCTAGTACGGGTGTCAGATTTGAAAAAGGCTAGTTGGTCGACAGTAATGACCTTTCCCTGGTGTGGAAAACGTATAACACGGAAAAGTGTAGACACAACTGCACACATCACATCAATCCAGCTACGACCAAGTAAGATATTATAATCGAGAGGTGCATCGAAGACCTCAACTTCAACATTGACTGATTTTCCTTCCAACGTAATAGACAACGAAGTAAGTACACCGTAGGGCTTAAATCCAGAGCCATTGAAAGCCTTAAGTGTATTATGCGATTCGGTAAGGGAAGGAGATTTGATGGCCTTCCAACATGAAACATACATTACACAGGTCGGGGAACCCTCGTCAATAACAATTCAACAGATGTTCTTGTTTGTGACAACAACTTGTATTTGAAATTCTAGTTGAGTGGGAGTCTCAGAATATGATCTTCGAGGTAAAAAATTATCAAATTTGTATCCCTAGGATCAATTCCTCTGATAGCCTTTAACAGTGCCTTTCGTTGAGTAGGGAAACTTTGAAGGACTTCGAGATTCGACATCGCATAAGGTGCTTGTGCCAGATCTTCTACAATATTGTAGTTCTGAGCAACACGTGCATGAGGGTTGAAGGAAAACTTTCGAACAACACCCTTTGGGGGAGGGCAAAGAATTGTATTGAGGCTCGATCGTTCGAGATGAAGAGGACCGTTGGGAGGTGAAGTTGAGGGAGGTTGTTGAACCAACGAAGGTGGTATATCGTCAACATTCTCCTTTGAGGAAGAGTAATCTTTGGCCCGAGTGGTAAGTGTAACAACATTCTTTCTAGAATCACCAGTACACATAAGGACATAGGAAGTATTGGAGGGAGAGGGTTGGTCGTGAATGACCAATTGGGCCTGTTGTAGAGAAGGGAAAGGTTGAGACAAAATGACAGGTGTGGGAGGTTTTGTGGTCCCTTGGAGGAACTTAGTGACCTCGGCTCGTCTTGGACAATCTTTAATATAGTGATCATCACCACAAATAAGGCAAGGGTATTAGTGTTTGCACTTATCCTTATCATCAACATGTTGTGTTTCGGCTTTCTCAGACTACGGGTTATTTTTATCCTCCTTATTCTTACCCTTCCCTTTTTTAGATTTATTCTTTTCAGAAGGGATAGATTGAACAGAGTTAAACTCAGAGGTTTTGCTGACGGGAGGAGTAGGATACAGAGCATTTTGAACATTAGAAGCATTAGACTTGGGGTTGGTGGGAGAGGCTTGCGTAGTTTGAGGTTGAGCATGGAAAGTTCCAATCACACCATCAGCCACATGAGAAGCAGCAGGGGTAGTTGAGGTAGCGGTAGTAGAAGGGCGAGGTGCATCAAGGAGTAAGTCGTAAAGAGTACCTGTTTGTGAATAAACAAGGTCAGGGTACTGAGTGCGACTGATAGCCTGTTCTTCAGTGAAAAATCCACCCATGGAAATATCACGAGAGATTTCATTCACTAATGATTTCATGAACCACTCTACCAATAATTGATCGGGAAGATCAAGTTTGATAAAACATCGTCTTCGTCTCCACTAATGAATGTGATCAGAGATGTGAGTGGCCTTATTTTGCTTGAAGGAACTCAGGATTTTGATTCCTGTTTCATAACAGATTAGTAATTGGTAGTGTGTAAGGAAAGTCATGGCTAGGGTATTAAAGTTAGTGAAGAAACCTCGTGGTAGCTCTATATACCACTTTGCAACCAAACCCATGAGAGTTCATTGGAAGAGTCGTAACCGAATGGAATCATCCATCAAAGAGTTGGATGAACACCAAAGGTGGAAAGTCATGACATGGTTTTTTGGATCCTCTCTCAGTTTACCATCAAATTTTGGAATGTCAGATGGTATAACGGGACAGTGGGGAGAATGTAGGATAGGATCATTCAAGATTCTAGACAAATCAGGTAGATCCAAAGTGGCTAAAAAGGTTAGTTGTCTATTCACAGGAGGATACTGGTGACTTTGGGGAGGGAGTCTCGTCGGTATACCAGTAGGACCATAAGCAATTTGCATGTGAGGCAAAGGTCCTAACAGATTCAGACGTGTGTGTGAAGGCATGTACCCTATAGGGTTGTATTTATTGGGGATGTTCCCTTGGGGAGGGACACTAGGTTGAATGTTCAAACCCCAAATGGGATTGGAAGAACCAAGGTATGACTGGATCGAACTAGGGGGTATAAAAGAGCTAACTTGAGTTTGTTTCCCCCAAGATGATTGTGGATTTTCTTGAATAAGAATATTCTAATACCGGGCTAGTGATCCGGGGACATTCTATTCATATTTTGGATTATATCCTCCAAGCAGGGGTTCTCCTCCAAGTGAGGATGATGCCCCAATTTGGGTTTGACCTCCAAATTGAGTTTTCCCCCCTGGGTTATATTGCCCCCTAATAGGAATATGATAACCAGAAGTGAATAACAGAGTAGAACTTCCAAAGGTGGTAGAGACATTGGGTCTGAATCCTTCTATAAAATGTGGATAAGACCCTCCGGAGAGGAAATGGGATGGTGTCGGAATGGAAATGGAAGCAACATTATACCCAGGTGAAGTAAAGACTCTAGAAGCTCAGATGGAACTTGGGTAGGAATGGGGATAGAATCATTCAAATCATTATACACAAGAGGAAGTGACGGGATTTGTCTAGATGAAAGTGGTGTGCCAATAGGAGGTTGTCTAGCCACCGTATTCCCAGTGGGAATAATCATATTGTTTGGGACCATTGTGGAATGGGCCTATTGAAGAGGGGTAGTTGAGCTAGGACCAGCCGAGGATGTCTCTGAATCAATGAAGAAACAACAAGTTGTATTGTTAAAGTTATCTAAAGGTATCGTAAATTTTGTAGATGTCTCGGGTGGTTCAGAAACGATAGGTATATCAGCTCTTGCCTCTGAGTTGGGAGGGTTCCACCTAGAAGTCGGAATTCAAGATATGTCAGTGGTCCAAAAGGGATCCTCATTTTCAAGGCTGGAAAGGATTCCGGTTGGTATTCCAGAAGTGTCAACAACAAGTTCTTCGGATGAGTTCAGTCGGAGAATACGTCTCTCATATCTAGGGGGTATGCGGAAAGCATCCAAAGAATCGAAAATGATTCGAAAACTTTCTAAAGAGTCAGTTCTTTCCGCTTGTGAAGGTATGTGGTCCTGGATCTCACTCTATTGAGAAGATTCCTCCAGTGGATTAGGAAGCAAGGGTTGAGAAACTTCCATATTTTCTGGAGGTAGTCCTTGCATCCTACGCAAACGGCGTGGAGGGTCAATGTTGGTCGAACCGAAAATTTTATGGAAAAAATCTATGGCCAACTATGTAAACAAACAACACTCGCTAGTAGAATATAGGAATCAAAACCAAGTAAACAAAACCTTCTTATTCCGAAGTCACTAGTTGGTGATGAAATCCAAAGTCGCGAAGTCAAGCCAAGAAGGGGCTAGGCTAGGGTGGAAAAGTTACATTGACGACCTGCTTAACGGACTTACACCCTGGTGCAAGATCCCACACATAATTGTGGGTATACCCTCCAAGGAGCCCGAGTGAGTCTGGCCAACATCAATTCCAGGTACCATGAAGACTTTCCCCTCCACAGTCACCTCGTGTAAGACCCTAAGAAGATAGGCAACTAAGGCTACCAAAAACAACAATGATGTCTGGGGAGACAGTCGACAGTCCAATCCATGCACAAGGACAGGGTATCTAGCCTGAAATCAAATTGAGAGGTTTCCAGTCATCATTCTGGGTATACCTTCAAGTGACCCCCATAATACGTGCATTCTCTACACCAAGATCAACAAAGCAGGGTAAGTAACTCTACTAATATCAATGCGACCTTAGGTTTGACCCTTGTGTGAGAAGGGCTTCCCAGGACAAAATGTTGCAAATGGATTTTAACACTCCCTATCACAAGATTCTATTGTGTGTTTTGTTCTTTGGAGAGTGTGTCTCACCACCTATTCCAAAGCTCTAGCCTAGCTAATGTTGGTGTAAAAGAGCCCTAGAAAAAATTACTAATTATGTTTTAGATTTTTGCAATATTTTTAAAGGTTGTTGTTACTCAAGAGGGAGACATGAATGAAACCGATGTTGTGTAAGACCTTGACCCAACAATATGCAAATAGAAATGAATGATGCAAATTTTTGTTCAATGAATTCTATCTACAGTAGGGAGAAGGTGTTTCTGGAATGATATAAGCTATGAAATATACTTTATTTTTCTTTAAATGAACACAATTTCAAACAACCAATAAAAAATGAAGTTATTCGATGTTCTCTTCTTTTAAATGCAATAAAATTTATTATGTATGATTACTCAAAAGAATGGATAACTTAAAATTCTTCCTTTCTAAGACCAGACCAAGGGCGTGACAGAGAAAGGACAAGTAATCCAAGAAAATCGGTACCTTCAACAAGCACCCAAATCAAACTTTCAATGAAGATAAAAGTAAAAAATGACAAGAAACTATTTCTCCAAATGCAAATGAAGAAATAACCTCTCAATCATCAAGAAATCCAGAATACATAATCAATCCAAAACTTCAAATCCAATGCAAGACTTTTAATCGAACAAACACTCAGATACAAGCTCAGAGATTATACCCTTCTTGTTAAAAATCAAAAAATGAAAACTGGAAAATGACTAAGAGAGGTGTTCGATATCTGAAAACCAATCAACAACGTGTTAAGCATGAGAAAACAGTCAAATATTGGCTAAAAAGGTTCCCCCCAGCTAACTAAAGCATAAACTGGGCATCAACAGAGGTTAAAACCCAACTCAAAAACTTCATAGACGTCGTCGCAGGGTAGTAGCACATTACAGTAAGGAAATCTAGAGTTTCTGCAGGCCAGAAATAGGCAGAGTGCGAAAATTACGCACTGAATAAAATATATAGGGTGCGTAAATCAAAGGTTTCTGCAGGCTAGGTATAGGGCACAGTGTGGGGACGTCTGAAAATCAAGAATTTTTTAGAAAAAGGTAAAAAATCTCAGTGAACTTTCAAACTTAGAGAGTCTGAATGGATCTCCCACAGACTCAGAGACTGAATTCAAATTAAAAAGAGTAGGCAAAAACAAATGGCCAACAAAAAACCATAATCAAGTCGTATCCCCAGTGGAGTCGCCAATTTTGTTGTAGGATAAATCAATAAATGCGAACATAAAATAATCTCCCTAGATCCACCTGGATCTAGAAAAAAATAGGACAAGACATGATGCTTTCCCTAAGTTACAATCATTGATCTGAGTGTTAAAGAAGGAATTGATGACTTACCTTGAGATTGCTTCCTTATATCTTTGTTTTTCCCGCTTCACTCCAGTGCTCTTGTGAAACCAGATCTGCAATGACACAAGCCAACCAAAGTGAAAGAAACTATGATAGATTCAATGAAAACTTAAACATGTGATCAAGGAGTCATGTAATAAAAGGAGAATAATTTTATGGGAAAGAAACATGCCACTGTATTATATTGAATAAAAGTGGAAGATACAACCGAAATGCCTTGATGTCGCAAGTTCCCTTTTAGTGGTCCTTCGTTCCAACACACACATATACTTGTTCTAGGAATTGCATGAAGATGATCTTCAAAATCTTGATGGGCAAATGAAAACCTCAAGCATCAACTAAAATAATATTCTTCACACAATCTCCAACCTATTCTTCCAACAATCCTTTGCTCAACTTTGCTTAACTGTGCTTAACCTTTTCCATGAGAAGCCCATTATTATTTAGGAGAAGCTAAAGTGGTTAAATGGATGAGGATGATCCCACCAGTTTAGAGAAGTCAGTAGGATCGTAACCATACGGATGCCATCTCACATTCTAGAAGATTCCCCTTCTAGAAACTTCTTGAACCTCTTTCCTCTTTTGGCTTTCAAATGCCGTCGCACCCTGCCTATATAGCAGCCTATGGAAATTCCACAGGCCAGCTATAGAGTAGCCTACGGATGTCATGGATTTTCGCACTGTACACTATGGGTAGCCTACGATGTCCTTCTAAAAATTAGTCTTGCAGAGGAGGAAAGAAGTCACTTTTCTCAGGCAAAAGATAATTTTGAGAGCCTGATCACATGCTTGTAAAGTCATAATCAAAGTGACCAAAATAATGTGTAACACTAATGCAGGATCAGGTATTAATTAGCTCCTTAAATTCCCAAAATCTGAACGTCCCGTCGTATCATTATTTCAGTGGGTGGATCGGGGATTGGGGTTGTTCTACGAACATTTTCGTTGATATCCTCCTACAAAAAATCTCTGACGTCGATCGATATTACCATATAATGTTGATGCGACAAAGCTAACTTGGAGGTGTGACTCGGACCTAGGGAACCAAGAATGAATCAGGATAGAACTAGATCGTACGACCTTCTTACCTGTTAAAGACACATGGCGTTGGAGACCAGTGACTTAATTCACTTGTATTAATTGGAGTCGGGACTTTCCTTAAGTTATTTGTTCTAAAACAAAACTTAGCTTGTCGATGCCGAAAAAGTTTCAAGGATCAGCGATCAACGATAAACTTATCAAAGCGCTTTCAGATTGACTCCCTTGAAAAAGTCACGATGTCGAAAACGCATCGGGGATTGACGATCGGGGATAACTTTTATCATGGTCAAAATGTTTGTTTCTATCCTTCTGGGTTTTCCGCAATTCTGATAAAGTGCATCAGGCATCACCTATCGACGATATCTTTGCATTCTTTATTAACGTTTTTCCTCCCCATTTTTTTTCGATGCTGGAGGGGAATCCGCTATCGGTGATATTTTTATGCGAAAAACTTAACGCAAACCAAAACTTCCATCTGTTGATGCCGATGGATATTGGTGCTTAGTGATTGTGGTTTTCCGAGTGATTCCTTTTTCTTCTTTGAATTCCTTCCGATGCCGAACCTGCACGCGTTGGGTGAAGTGTTTGGTTGTCGATTCTTTATTCATGTGTTAATGTATTTTAGTCATGGGGTTTCATAAGTTCAATAAAACCTGAATAGGTGATGAGATTCATGAATATAAGCAAAGAAAAAACATTTCCCAAAATGAAATCGAATCAGACAGTGCAAAAGATCAAGTGGTACCCAAAAAGGTAAAAAAATTTCATAAGGATTTTTAGGGTGTGTTGAGTGTTGAGCAAATGGCGACTTACTGGGCAAAAGAAAAATCTCTGTTCCTACCTCGGGCTCAGCTGATGCAAAATCTGGTTAAGAAGTGAACTGGTTTTTTTATCAGAGCCTCTTTTATCCTTGCATTTGAAATTCACCGGTTGGTGCATCCAGGTCTGCCTGTGGGGTTTCAACCTTTATTCCGCCTTCATTTCCTATAACCCTGAATCATGCCCTCTTTGACAAGAGTTGAGTAAAAAATTCACTATCACCTGGCCCTTTAGTTATCATCATTCACTTGCTATGGTGTTGTTCTGCTCCCAGCGAGCATCCATAGCCCCGATGGAGTCACCCTGACATCACAGACCTTGCTCTGCTACCAGCGAGAATCCATAGCCCCAAAAAAGTTATCTTCATACCCTCTCCTAATATTCACTCATTTTATATAATTTATTTTATTTCGACAAAATGCCCTGAGCGAGTAGGAGAGGAGGACGTTTGTTATCTGCAAAATGAGATGGTTAAGGTGAATTTTGGCTAGGATCTGTCTTGAGATACATGTAGTCATTTCCATATTACCACCTTTCCCTTCAGATTTTACCAGACCACTAATCATAAACTTCATCACTTTTCCAAGGCTATTCATTTGCACAGGTTAGATAGAAAAATCCTTTAAAACAATCGCAGGTCTTCCATCACTTCTTGTGTTGTATGTAAGCGATGATTCAGGAACAGAGTTTGTCATATCGCATGAATTGAGGTCAACCAATGTCTTACTAAACATAATATTCAAAAGTGCAGAAGTACTATAGAAAGAATCAAAAAAGAAAAATGCACTCCGCAATCAGCCTACCTAAAAATAAAACATCATGAAAACACACACACATTGATTTTATTTTTTTTAATGAAAATATTGTTTTAGGGATTTGCCATTCACCAGGAGGGTGTTAGGTTCCCCCCTCATATTTTGCAACCGGTACGTGCCTAGCCAAATTTTATCAGCTACCTGAAAAGGTCCAAGCCATAGATTATGAAACTTCGAATGTTTTCCCTTCAGCTCATTTTCTCTATCCCATTTTAGGACTAAGTCTCCTATTTAAAAATTATTCTCTTTGGCCTTATGCTTATCAAGCCACCTTTTAAATATCTTTTGATGAGCTATGAACTTTGGCTTTTCTTTCTCCCTCTCTTCTTCCAGCATGAGGAGGGTATCAATTCTTTGTTGTATAATTGATGAAGTTTTTCCTCTAAAATACTGAGCAAGCTGAAGGGATGGAAAATATAGCTCGTTCGGGAGAATGGCTTCATGTCTGTATACTAGAAAGTATGGGGAATTCCATATATCTTCCTAGGGTGTTACTCTATCATCCCATAAGGCATTTTGAAGTGAATTGTGCTAATTCCTCTGGTTGTCTGCAACTTTTTTCTTTAATATCCTCACTAGGTTCTTATTGGTTGATTTTGCCACTTCGTTCCCCTGTGGATAGTAGTTTGTAGAGTATTTGATTATGATTCCTTTGTCTAAATCAAAATCTGCTAATAGGTGGAAGAGAAGTAAGCGAAATTATCAAAAACAAGGACAGAAGGCATACCAAACATCATAATTAGTTGTTTTTCTATGAATTGGATCACCACCTTTTCGTTTACATGAGTCAGAGGGATGGCCTCTACCCATTTCGTGAAATAATCGGTGGCAGTCTGTATGTATGTATGTTGTTTTGAAGAACTTGGTGTAATTTCTCTTATGATATCTAACCCCCATTGCTCGAATATCCTAGATACAACCACAGGTTGAAGTGGGACAATTGTTGTCTTTTCCCTCCCCGTGCTTATTTGACAAGTTTTACAATTTCTATAGTATGTGTGATCATCCTTGAATAGAGTAGGCCAATAATAGTCGGTTCTCAGTATTTTGTGAGAGGTGGTGTTCCCTGTGAAATGTCCTCTTGCAATACCATCATGGAGCTCCTTCAGAACCTTGTCTGCATCTTCACATTCAAGACATCTTAAAAGTACCCCATCATAATTAACACGGAAGAGCACCAAATTTATGAGGCGATATTGTGTTGATTTTAACTTGAGGGCTCTCCTTTCCCTAGGATTTAGGTTTTCTGGGAAAGTCCCATGATGTAGGAGATAAGTCATTTTCTCATACCAAGACTCTTGCCCTGGGGAGACATATGAACCTTCAACACACCACAATGTCAATTCATTCTCCCATATGGGATCTTCATTTACTTGGTCCTCGGCTTCAGCAGCCAGTTTGCATAATCCTTGTCCCTTAACTAGTTTAACAGGTTTTATATCTATATCAAATTATTGGACTATTGCCATCCAGTTTCCTCTTTTTTCCCCCATCTCCTATTGAGTGAATAGGGATCGGACTGTAGGGTGGGGCACGATGACTTTGGTATGGTTCTTTAGGATGTAATATTTGAAGTGTTTCAATTCCTTGTATACTGCATAACCCTGCTTGTCTATAGCAGGGTAATTTAGTTCGAACCTTTGGAGATTAGTGCTCATAAATGAGACAGGGGCCTTGTTGTTGTCATCATCCTTCCGAGTCAATACTGTAGCTAATGATTGGTCGAAGGAAAAAGTGTAGAGGAAGAAATATTTTCTAAAGTTGGGACTTCGCAACACTAGGGCTTGAGATATTGCAGTGTTAATATTGTTGAAAGAACTTTTTTTTTCATCATCCCACTTAAATTCAACATATTTGTGGATCATTTTTTGTAAGGGTTTGATAGTTTCAATGAAATCGGGGGTGAATTTCCTCACAAAATTGATTTTCCCAAAGAAAGATTGCATAACCTTTTTGTTGTGGGGTAATGGAAGCTAAGCTATAGCCCTAATTCACTCTGGGTCTATGCGAATTCCTGCTTGAGATATAATATGACCTAGTAGTCTACCTTCCTTTACACCAAAGATAGTTTTCTTAGGGTTTAAGGATATACCGTGTTTCCTACACCTTTCAAAAATATGGGTTAAGTGTTGGATGTGATCTTCTCTGTTCTTCCAATATACAGTCACGTCGTCCAAATAAACTACTACAGATTTGTTGATTAGTCCCTGAAATGCTACGTCCATGGCCCTTTGGAAAGTTTCCACTGCATTGATAAACCCAAAGGGAACGCGTTTATAAGAGAAGGTTCCCCACTTGGTTCAGAAGGTAGTTTTCAAATGGTCTTGCTCTGAAAGTAGAACTTGGTTGTAACCTAAAAATCGTCCAGTAGAGAGAAAATCTCAGAGCCAGACACGGTCTGCAAGATTTTCTCCATTGGTGGAACTGGGTAGTTGTCATTTTTTGAATCTCTGTTGAGGTTTTTGAAATCTTCACATAGGTAGATCTCCGCAGACTTTCCTCACAGGAACCAAATTTGCTACTGACGCAGAGTGTCTAACTTGGAAGATAATCTTAGCATCTAGTAACTTCTTTAAATCCTGACACATGAGAGGCTCCATGGATGGTTGGTACTTCCAAAGATTCTGTTGGAAGGGTTTCACTCTGGGATTTAATGATATTGTATGTTGAATGATACGAGTATAATAATTTTTCATATCTCAATAGGACCATGAAAATACATCTTGATATTTTCTAAAAAGTTTGAGATAGGCCTCCCTTTTCTCTTTAGATATTGTCTTGCTAAGATTTATATTCTTAGGGTTTTCCGGGGTTCCTATATTTATAGTTTCGTACATGGGACAAGAACTCCACATTTTTGCATTCATTGACCCTTTGAATATTTCCCTTAATTCAAAAAGGTTTTCTAAATTGGCTACTCCCTTCGGTATCATGTGATACCTTGGTTTGTCAATCGATCGATCTTCTCTAGGTTTCTGTACATGAGGGTCAGGGTCTCCTAATTTCTCTTGAAATAATTCATCATCAATAGCCAGATCTTTAAAATTTTCCTGATTGGTTAAATTTTTTATGATCTATTCATCTCCTTTAAAGGCCTTCCAATTGGAAATATTGTTGGGCACTGATGGTTTGTAGAGTAGCTCCATAGTGAATCGGGAGGCTCCGTCATATTCTAGAGGGGATAACCTTGAGGCAGCAGTGGCCAAAGAATCAACAAGCATGTTCTTTGTTCTGGGCATTGTTGTAATGTTGAAGGCTTCAAAATGTTCTATTAGTCTATGCACCTCCTGTTGGTAATTCCTCAAGTGGGGAGAGTTGTAATGTATAATGTTCCTTACTTGTCTAAGGATGATTTCAGAATCTCTGAAAACCTTCAATTTTTTAACATTAATTCTATGGCCTTCTTTAGACCTTGTACTAGAGCTTCATACTCGACGGTGTTGTTTGTGCATTCAAATTCTAGTCTACAAGACAGGAAATTTCATTTACCTTTTGGATCAATGAGGATGCAACCTGCCCTTGAACCTTATTTTGATTTAGATCCATCAAAGTATAAGGTCCAAATTTGTAAGAAAAAACCATCAGTTTCCTCTTTTCTACCACTTTCCTCCTTTCCTCCTATGTGTTATGTGGTTCCCAACACCGGTTCCTGACAGAAGAGGGTTTCCTCCACCATTGTTGGAAAATTTTCTTGAAAACACATTTCATAGTTTTGAGTAAGAGGAACATCAGATGGGAGGGGGAAGAAATTCCCAAAATCAGAGTCCCAAGAATAATTTCCTAGCACGGGGAAATAAACCGATGAGGGTTTGTTGAGGCTTTCTAAGTTGGTGACAGTATGTTTTAGATTTCTTTCCCTATCGATCCTGATCATATTCATGTGTCCTTTTAATGGAAACCAAAGATGAGCTCAGTCTATACTAAACTATCCATTTAAATTCTCGGACCAATCTCGACTAAGTAACAGTCCATAAGCTTCTGGGATATCTACTACGATGATGTCAATCACCTGAACAAATTTAGGGTGTGTCGCCATTCTGATCATTACATATTTAATCTCTCCCATAACCTTCACCTGGGTTCTGTAAATTTGTATCACATGTTTATCACTTTTGAGAGGTGTTGCGTTCAATTTCTTGCATATAGATAATGGAATAACATTAGAGGATTCCTCTGAGCCAACCAAACAATTATGGAGGTTTCGGTTGAAGACTTCAAATGTTAAAAGGAACGATGGGAAAAAAGGATTTCCCTTCTTATCTTCAGATCAGGCGTTCACAATTGGTTTATTTCTTAGATCTAAGAGGGCCATATTTTATCCTTGGTCAGTGCTTGTTGTAGGATTTTCTACTGACTTCAATGCTTGTAATAGAAATTCCTTTTGCTGAGGGATTATACACATGTCCATGACCGATATATTTTCCTTCAACTTCTTCAAATATTCTACTATGTTGTAGTCTAGCTTGGGCAATTCTCGTGTATGGATGTTTATAGTATTTATTCGGGAGACAAAAGGTGCTTTAGGGTGATCTGACGTCGGATTTCCTCTCGAAGTTTGGGTCGTAGTAAGATTGTTTGAGATAGGTTGACCCCTATGTCGTGTTTTCACATCCACGACCTCTGCAAGTGGTTCTTGAACCTCAAATAGATCATAGGAAGGCATTGGTAGGTCAGGATCCCATATCAGCATGGTTGTTTCTTCTAGTGGATCAACTTCATCTTGATCAACAATATTCATAGTTAAGCCACTTGATTGTTCGGTTAGGGAAACCTCATCTAGAAACCGTTTGGCCATCCAATTCATGGCATGCACCCATTGCAGGTAGTCTCTTTCATAATGTTTCTCTTGGTGATAGGTACAGAACGAGTCGGATGCTACATTTCCCAGGTCAATATTTAAGTTGGTTGGGGGAGGTTCAATTGCTTTGAAAGGTGGATTTCTTTTAAAAAATGATTTATAGGGCCTCTGGCCTTGGCTTTCTTCCCTTGCACTTCTTTTCATGTCTATGATTTCCTTTGACAGCTTCTTACCCATGCATTGTAGGTATTTTATGTCTCCACTTCCCTTTTCGGGACCTTGTTTTGTTTGTTTCCTTGGGGGTCTGGTCAACATGAGTCCTCTCCTGGGAGGTTGTTGAACTTCCTTCTTTACCAATGAGACCTGGACTTCTTTACATCCCTTCATTTGGAATTCAATTGTTTTGGCTTCTTTAAAATTATCAGCTAAGGTTGTTTTGACGGCCCTCTTTACAAACATGGAAATAGAAGCTGGGAGAGCATTAGCATATACTTCGATTTGCAACTCCTGAGTGGGTGTAACTTCAAGTTGAAATTTGTTTAGGATAGTGGTGAACTGTTGATTAGAGTCTTTAACCTTCTCCTTCGAACTCATGGTGGTGGCAAACAACTTAGCCGTCAAAGCTCCTGTAGTAGTTTATTCTGCAAATTTATCTAGAAAATCCTTTTGAAACTTAGTCCAACTAGTTATGGACCCTACAGGTAAGTTAAAATACCACGTGGAGGCTGAATTCTCAAAAGTATAGGGAAACATCCTGCATACTATTTATTCATGTTGGACATTCATTGGTCTGATAGCTACTATGAATTTTTTGATATGGTCTTCAGGCAATCCCGAGGTTTCAAGGTCAAATTTAGGGAGTAACTTTTTTGGATGTCGGGGAATATTATGTACTCGTCCAGGGATGGCCAGAGCATCTCTAGCCAACCAAGGTTGATTATTCTAAGGTGGGTTTCCCCTTTATTCATTATGCTCATTGTTATCTTCCATGTCGTCCGATCCCGAAACTAAGCATTCTGAGTTAAACCCTTCCTCGTTGGAAAAATCATCGAGCTCGAAGCAATTACCGACTGGTGTTTTGGGGATTATATTAAGAGGATGTTCGATTTAGATGAGGAAGAAATATCTCAAGTCTTCTACGGTGTGAACGAAACCCTGTTCGAGGGTGTCGACCACTGGTCTACTTACTTGTTTTCTACGAGGAAGTAACAGAGCTAAGGGAAGTGATCTGATTTGTCAGGCGCAAGCTCTTTTGATTCTTTTGAACTAGTTCAACTCCTCGAGAGGAAGAGAGTAAGGTGTTTTGGGGAATAGATGTTCTTCCTCTTGCCGGGGTGAGTTACTCGTCTTAGGAGTACTCAGTGTGTGTGGGTTTTCTTGAGAATGACTAGCCATGCATGTGGGTTGTTTTGAATCTGCAGGCTGTGTGAAATATTATATAAAAACTATTGTCAGCCATTGATTCTCAGGCCTTCCTTCTAGCACCAATTATGTTGAGGGTTTCTAAATCCCATTAACTCAACAATAGGAACCAAACCCACCACCGAGGCCCAATTAGACTCTGCAACGTTTAATGGTGGAATGGTTCTCTAGATCTTACGATCTGACCAATTAATCGATGGGCTTTACGTAGTGATTGACAACATGTCTTATTGTGAAAGCTCCTCCTTCAGTTTGAAGGTTCTCTTTTTGCATTTTATGTTATAGGTTGGACCGATACAAGATAGATGGTGGTATAAACGAGTTGGGCAACAAAGGGGAAATGCCTAACTATTGAAGAAGGTTGAGCTTGGGATAACCCTCGTGCTCACGCATGAAGACAATGATTCTTACACCTATGACAAGCCTAGTACTAATACATTAACCTGCTGGTGTTCCAACCATTGACTGAGATACATTTATCAGAAGAAAACATACATGTAATAAACGATGGCAAGAAAAATAGTTTCCTTAGCTCTAATCATGGATCACACATTACCACAACGATTTAATTTTCATCGTTAGAGACAAGAACCATAAAAATATTGATATAGATAACTTATCAACTGATTCAGAGGATCTTACTCGTTACAACATCCATTCATGAGATAAAATTAGAAATAATTATTCTTCAGATACAATCACACGCTTTTGATGAAAAATGAACATAAACTTGTCTATGGTCCTAAACAGGACTTCTCAATTAAGGTAGCTCCAAAATAGTTCTTTACAAATCCAAAAATGAGGGTGTTTGCAAAAACCATCAACCCATTCTAACAAGTCGATCCTCTTATTTATAACATATTATTAACTAAAAATAACTATTAAAAGGTGCAAGCTAAGTAAAACAAAACATCACCACATGGCGCTTTCATCTCTCAGTATTATAAGAGTAATCAAATGGTTTCACTTGAGTGGATGACTCTTATCATACTTCAAGCATTTGATGAAGAGTTCCTCGCATGTGTTGGCGTACGTGAATATGTGTTAGTCCATCGAGGCCGAAAGGATATCCTTTATCTCCACTTCCCATGCACGATACTTGACTAGTTTAGCACTTAACTGTTGTAACATTGTTCGAGCCTTGATTGGGTGCTCCATGAACTGTTGTACTTGTCCTGGTGCCATGTTCGCCACCTTTTCTACCTTTGCAGCCCTTGATGAGTCTTGTTTGGCATGTAGTTTGACTATGTCATGCAAGTCGGTGAAGTGATTGGGTGTGTCAAATTATGGGAGGCCAATGTCTCTCATCACCCGATTGATCTTGGTCCAACTCCTTTCGCATTCGACCCATTTCTCTTGGATTTCTTGATGAGGTTCTTGGGCCATTTTCACCCAATATTCGACCGACTTCTTTATGCAGTCGATGTTGCTATCCCTTAGCACCTGTTGGTACACACACAGGGGCAGACCTGGGGTTCAACGCTTCAACAACGCACCAACAAAACCCTAAATACCGACCCTTTCGGCAACACCTACGAAGCAGATGAAATCTCACCCAAGGTAGAGGTAGGGGTGGTTGCAAGACTCAAGTGTCTGCAACCTCGCTGGGACAGAGATCTGTAATCACAATACTTACAGAGCATTTAGCAGTTAATCATTCATTAGCATTTAACCATTATTCACATCGCAAGGAAGAACCCTAGTTCTAGAACAATGCAATATTCAACCAGATCTAACACCTCTAAGAACTTAGCATATGGAAATAGATCAGACCTAACACTCATTCACATTACTCAACACTAAGCTATCATATCAGATTCATCTAAACATATATTATTGCACTAAGCATAAATCATATGAACAATGTAACAATCATAAAGCACAAAGAAACCATAACATAGGATATATGTGGCTCATCCCCAGCGTGGGGCTATGTCCACCAACTCTTATCCTATCTTTATTATCTTCCTTCAATCTTCTTACATGCATAGAGCATAAAAATCCTACTCTGCATAGGACAGGAGATCTGTGTGCACCTTGCCAGATCCTCCTTCCCGAGATAGGTTACAACACAAATCCCTCTTACACAGCCTGCACATAAGCTTCTTACAGTCACTTGCACTTAGCTCAACAAGTCTTAACACACAGTATGCACAAATCCTTTAGATCCGCACTAAGCCAATCTTACTAGGTCTAGTCACTAGTCACTCCTCACTAGTCACCACTTCTTACATCGCCTAGATATCTATTTATACATTACAAAAGGGCCTAAACATGGGCAAAACCCATGGGACGACATGCCATACTCATTACATAAACCCTAATCCAAAAACTGCCCTAAAAAGGGGCCGAGATCCCACGATCTCCGCTTCGAATTGAGCTCCACCTTCGACCAGCCTGTCAAAGTCCCAAAATGGTCAAACCTGACCAAGGATCTCAAAACTTGGTCAAGGGACAACAGTACCTAAATGTCGTGCTCTTCGACCTCTCGACCCCGTTGGACCACACTGATGTAATCGATCATTTCCACTGCTTGGTGTGCTTTCTCATACCATATTTCAATATCCTTGCACGTCACCAGCGCCATAAAGGCATCTTATTGGAAATCGACTATCCCTACAGTGAAAAGGTGTCGCTCATTTGTGAATTTGTTGTAGGTATTCTAGAATTCACTTCTTAAGAACACTATGGCTTGTGTGGAGTGTTGATAATATTTTGCGAAGTGGTGCAGATGCTCCAACCGCTTCAGCGCAATGACCATCTCCTCTTCATCTTTCCTCGCTCTATCCAGGGTAGCATTTGTGATTTCCATCCCTGCACCGATAAGCTCGGACGTCTTGGCATGCTCCATGCTAATTAATTTCTCCTCCGTGGTGATGAGGATGGAGATGTCCAGAGTAAGCCTCCTCTTCTTAGTGGTTCTCTTCATGATGGCTTTCCTATTTTGGTCGTAGGCTATGGCTTGTATATCGACGACCTCATCCATGGGTTCGAGGATTTGTTGCTCTCCCCAAGTAAGCATGCTTCCCAGGCTCCCGATGGTGTAAACATGTTCAAGGCTGGGTTCTTGAACTTCTTTTGCGTGTTCTGAAAGTTCGGCCTCTAGTTGTTTCTCATTGAGAGGTAAAGTACCAACTGCAATTGATGCGTCAGGGGCAGGCTCGGTACTTGCTTGATAATCGGCTATTGAGGTGTTGGTTTCCTATTATGGAATTTCTTCTTCTTCTTCACCCGACCCTAGCTCATCCTTTGGGCTGTCCACTTGGGTCTCTGGTGCATTGAGTAGCTCAATGTATAAGACACTTTCGAACTCCTTGCCACTATGTGGAAGGATTTGAATTTGAGCATCGGGAGCTGGGAAAGATGCTTTCTCGGGTTCCTTTTCCACTGTGATCTGTACCAGAGTCACTAGGGAAACCTCTGAACTCTCCTCATCATCATAGATCGTTATTATGTCGTGTAGGGGGTTTGGTGCACTTGCACTCCCTGATGTCCTTGCTATCTTGGGCTGAGCCGAAATGCCCCTTGGTGATCCAACCTGTGGCGTTGAAACTTCAATGTTATCTGACCCTGTGTTTTCTCCAATTTGTATCAGCTCTGGGTCACTTGGTCCTTCCTGACTTTCGATTGGGTTGTCGGCAGGAACCCTTGTCATCTCTATGAGGTACAGATTGTTTTGCAACTGATCAATTACACTATGCGCATGTTCCACTAGGAGCAATCCCCTTGCTTCTGCCTCCAGTTTCAAAGACAATACCCTATTCTACACCTTCGTTTCCTCTGTCGATATGATTTGTCCCTTGTCTCTGAGAGCCT
Source organism: Picea mariana (assembly GCA_032191745.1). Lineage (NCBI taxonomy): Eukaryota > Viridiplantae > Streptophyta > Pinopsida > Pinales > Pinaceae > Picea > Picea mariana. Next base: position 200,170 of record JASDQU010101273.1, on the reverse strand, counting down.
CTTGAGTCGACTTCTCTATTTTTGCCACCTTTTCATCCATGCTCATGGCCTTGAACTTGGTCATTTTTGGGTCGACCATCCTTTGTACCACTTCATCCCAATCCTTAGCATTATCTTTGAAGACTTTGTCTTCAAACTTATCGTGAGCATACGACCAATAGGATGACACTTGTGAAGGATGTTGCAGGACCAGGCCCTTTGAATCGTAGTACCCACCCCCCAAGTCCCCCTTTAGGATATAATGAATTCTCCCTAGGATAAAAATGAACTGTAAAGGTTAAGCCCCTTCAATCCCCCCATCCACCATCTAGCCATCCAACCATCTTTCCATCCAGCCATACCCCCTCCCATTAATCTTCCATTAAGACCACAAACAATGACCTTTCTTACAAGGCACCCTCAAGTTACTTCCATTCTTGGGAACCCATCCCCTGCTAAACAATCACCTTTTGTCCTTTCCCCATGCTATCCTCATTATAGCAAGGCTAATGGGGTAAACGAAAGAAAATGCAAGTGATTATTCTGTTGCTTTCTCCCCTCATATTTGGTGATATGGTACACTTCAATTCCAACCTATATAAATATAAGTATGTGAAACCAATATCAGATCAACAATAGCAATCAATGAAAGAAAATACATGCATCATTATTGTACAGGACTACACCTGGAACTGGGTCTGCGACTTACTCTCGAACAGGCCTATATGCTCCTATAGGTGTTGTTGGGTCAACTGCTTATGGTTGGTGTAACTGGCACGACATCCTCTTGACATTGTCAGTTCATAAACAGGCTTTGGATTGGGAATGGATGTTAGACAAGGTGATGGTTGAGATGCCTTTGCCTTTCCTTCACCTTCCCACCATTGAAAAGTAAAGACCAAGCTTTCCACCAACCCCAACCCCCTATTTAAACAAATTTTCTTTTGACAGCCTGAGGATTTCGACAACCACTCGCCTAGAGGCCCTCCATCTTAGATTTTAGTTTTGCCTCCATCTGTCTTTCTAGATGGCATGATCTAAGCCAGAGAGATAGATTCTTTTTATGGAAAGACTGAAAGTGAAAGTGAAAGGAAAGGGGGGGATAAAACAAATGGGGGATAAATCGACCATGAACCCCAATTAGGTGTAAGAATGCATCTTCTATATAAGGAATATGCGTATTTCCCGCGCTTCTGATGTTTGTGACACTGACAGAGCTACGAGAAGGATCTATTATACGTGATAGTTGGTCATTTCTGCTTCGATCGGGGTGGCCACTTGAGCTGGAGATTTGATAAGAGAAAAATATTGGAATGTATCAGGTTGCTACTACGGAATTATGCCAACTATTATTATTACCTGATCTGCTCTAGGTTTAGTATCTCTTAGCGGTTTCTCGTATTCATAGTGATCACAACTCATCCAATCACAATCGACTAGCTCATCTTCTTGCCCCGAAAAATGCAATCGCTAGGTTCACCCCATGAATGGAATAAGTTGAGAGAGAAAAAGAAACTGTACTGGTCCACTAATGTGTGACATAGTAATCCACATCCTAATCCCCCTAGGCCTAGTGGATATGGTACCTCATATGGTGGGGTTAGTACCTCTTACCCTCAAGCCCCCGTAGGGTGTCCCTTGATGCCTTACAGTTGTAAGGAATATCTTTATAATGGGCTCATATGAGGAGCAACTATGCTATATTTACGTATTGACTGGAGTGCCTTCACTTCCCCCTTCTCCAGCTCAATCTTACTCGGGCTTAGGTATTCCATTCATACTAGTCCAATACACTAGTGCACCAATCAAATCATGCGTTTAGCCTCTCCTGACTTCCTCCCTTTGGTCTGATACCTCCCTATAGATTGGGAATTCACTCCCGAAGACGAACTAGTAGGAGTAGTAGAATACGTTGAGCCCCCGAGATATCACCACTCAAAAGCGCATAGCTGGCCGGAATATAGAAAAGTCAACAAAGCAGTGGCAAAAAAAGAAGGTCTAGATAAAGTGAATCAGATTACCAGATTACTACCCCCTATTCTACCTCTGTCGTGAGATATAACTGGTCTCACAGGAATAATGGCATCACCCTTTATATATATATATATATATATATAGCAACTCACACCAAAAACATAGATATTTTACCCTAGAAACCCAACCCAATTGGGAAAACCAACAAAATAGAAGGCGCTCAGCTCTTGTTTTCTTCAGTTAATGCAGATTACAAGGGGATTCTTCTTGAGTATCCGCTAGTGTTTGAAAACTCTACATACACAAAGTGTTCAACCATTCTGCCATCTAACCATACCCCCTCCCATTAATCTTCCATTAAGACCACGAACAATGACCTTTCTTACAAGGCACCCTCAAGTTACTTCCAGTGTTTGGAACCCATCTCCTGCTGAAAAGTCACCTTTTGCCCTTTCCCCATGCCATCCTCATTTGGACCTACATCTTTCCCCATGCCCTCAACACTTGTCATGAAGTCAGGGCATGGGGACTAGTTAACTTGGTTCGGGCATCCCCACCCACAAAAATTGAAGGGAATTGAAATGAGTAGAAATCGAGGTACCTAGACTATGTATGGGGGCCAGTCATCGGCGGGATCCATCAACGCATAACTCGAAGCATGCATCTCAATTTCACTATCGAGGGAGGAACCTACCAACTTGGAAAACAAATCTATCGCTATGGGCCTGCCTCCACGGGCGCCAATTGAATGAAATAGGGCTACGAGCTATTCATTGTATCTCTGATACATCCCCATCCCTAATGGAATGGGTCTCCCACTAGCCTTTTCTCTTATATGGATTATGGTTCAATCCAAATAAAGAAAGGAAAGGCCTGTACTAGTTTGAACATATGGAAAAGCCCATTTTTCTCTGAATGTTAAGATCAATCAAAATGTAAGGCATGTGATAAGCGCACATATTCATGACCTCCTATAGTTTCTAATGGCAGGCTCATTAGATAGACTACCAGATGACAGATCAGACCCTTATTCCCTTATGGGAGGAAAAGAGTAGGGATGGCTAACCAATGCCTTGGGAAGGGAAGGGAAATGCTTCTATTTAGTTTAGGCCAGGTCGGGCATCGAACTCAGCCAAACAAAAGGATAGCAAGAAATTTATAGAGTATACATATGATATTTGGAACTATCTAGGTAGAATAATGAGCTTCTTTAGGAGGAATCTCTTCTTCGGGCAAGGAAAAGATACAAAACAAAAAGAGGTACAGGTGCGCCAGTGACAATAGATTTCTAGTTTGGTCACTTGGGGAACTTATTAACGAATAGTGTAGTGTATGAATAATAAAGGCATATGTACAGAGATATGCCTAATTCGTTGGCTGGAGAAGAAATAGTGAGTGAGGCTCATCCGAGTAGCAAGGCAAGCTTTCGGAAAGCTATCTTTCGATTCTTATCTACGAACCATTTCCTTCCAATTTATCAGAGAAAGTATTGCTCGCCAGCCGGATCTATGCTAACCGAAGGATAAGCTAACCAATCGGATCAAGCATCTCTTTTTTCAGACTGCCCCGGTCGGCCATCTTAAACCTGTGAAACCACATTGATGAATGGAGGTAATCTACGACATCACACCATCAGCTACCCAAACCCTCGTATTACGTATCAATTTCACCCTGCCGGATGACCAGATAATCTGTATGCCCTGACGGGTGGGCGGTTAGCAGCCGCGGTCTTGAACGATGATGAAATAGAAGCACGCGAGGTGGTGTTAGGGGGATCATACATAATGGATAACGTGATGCACATGAAGTCATATCTTTAGCGACACCAACCTTGGTTGTGATTTCTGGAACTCAATATGTATGTTTCGAAAACGTGCTGAACACATGCATTGATGCAGATCGACCTACAGAGGTAGATTAAGGTGGCATCGGAGTAGCTGGAGATGGTAGGGTGGATAAAGGGTTAACCGCAGCCAAACTGAAGAACCAGATGATTAACGAAACACAAACAAATAGCTTAGTAAGAACCGGTCATCTACCATAACAGGTTCATAGAAAAGCATCACCGGTCGAGGCACGGGATAATGTAGCAATCACACCAACCTAGTTCGTACAAACACCTTATCCTATTTACTCCCACCCATAACCCATCGTAGATAGATATGTTTTATAAATATATATATATATATATATATATATATATACTCAATTGGCACGTTGGGAACACTGAGAATCCCTATAGCTATGCCACGGATCCCAAAGACGCTGAACCTCATGCATCTGATCCTCACACAAATTAGCTCCATGGACATGACTTATACATGATCCACCCCCCAAGCTCATCCAAAGGCACTATGCGTAATGGGAGGTAGTTCTCCCGATTTTGCTGCTTTCGCCTCTGCTGCGGGCTGGTTCACCAACTTACTTATATATCTCTCAAGGTTGTTGGTCCTGATGACACCTTTGCCTTTCTTGCTCTTGGTGGTGCTTGATTTGCTTCTGGTCAATGGGCGGCTTCTAAATATAAAAGGAATAACAGGCAAGTCGGAGAGTCTCCAGTCACAGGAGAGAAGCTCAGAGCATCCCTTCCAGTTTGATAAATATCCACACTCCCTAGATTCATTAGTGAAGAGCTCCCTTCTTGCTTGTGCTTCCCTGGTCTATGTTTGTTTAAGGTCTGTTGTTCCTCTGTCCGTTGGGTATGTGTGCTTTGTTCTCTGAGATGATGTGCTCAAGTTCATCCTTTCATTCATTTCTTAATTCAACATCCCCCCTTTATTTATCCCACCCCCTGGTCGGTCTAAAAATAAGAATTTATCTCATATTCCATAGTCATTGTAGGGAGACGACCAATTAGCATTATTCTAGGGTTCTATCCATATTCGTTTATTTTACCACATTTCATTTCATGAATGTGGGAATCTTGGTCGCTTGGAAATATACGGCTGGTACTCTGAATTAATGCCAGCCAGCATTAATTCAATGGAGTTTTTCTCTCGACTCACTTTATCTGTAAAAGTGCAGTTGAAAGGGCCCTCAGCAGCCACAAAATTTAGGAGGAAATCGAGCTTGCTTTATTGAGGTTGAGGTTTGAGGGAGGGCTCTTGCAACTCATAATGAGTGTGACTGGTAAGACGAGTGGATAGAGGATATTCAATGGGCGCACCATGAAATAAGCAGATATTGATCGAGAGAAGCCAATAAATAACCACCCATTTTTGCTTACCCACCCAATATATTCCAAGAGACAGGTTCTTGTGTGCCACCGGGTGAATGGAGGCTCGCTCCACCCTTGAATTCATTTCTTAATTATAAATGAATAGGGGGTTGAATGCAAGCAAGAATTCCTTTGTCAATCCATAGGTGGAAATAGTTATCAAGCTTCTTCGCTATCACCATTATATGGAAATACCTCGCCTTTTTGGACACGTCAGATAATAAAAAGTCATATATACAATCCTTTTACTTCCTATGACTTTGGGATCTTTGTAGCCATGAAGGTAGATATTACCTGAGTTAGACAATGGAGTAAAGGTGACCGTTTACTATTGGCCTTTGTAGCCCTTTATAGCAAAGGTAACCTCTAAGTCCTTTTGACAAGGCTTCCTGGGATAGAGGTAACTATAAATAGGACCATAAACGATGATTGAAGAGACCTATGAGTTGAAGGCTGAGGGTAGGGGTGACTGTGATAGAGATGACCCTTTGACATACTTGATTTTCTCCAGGTTGATTAATTGGTTTACCAATAAAGTATGTGTTTCCAGTATGACTCTGAAGTACGAGTATGCTAAATATAATATGCATGATGGCGATGTTCGATGCATGATGATCGGACTTTCAACCTTGACAATTATGACCAGTTTTTGTGCTTTGTTTGTTAGGTTTGGGCATTCATCAACAAATCGACAAGGGTGTTTCATATATAAAATACAAATGCATCTTTCTCTCTCTACGTTCTCATTGGTCTTTCTTCCTGTAGTAGTTATTAAACAATAGGAATACCCTCAATTATTTTTTTTGTGTTTTCAATCTAAAGGTATTTATTGCTCACCCATAAGGGTGAGGGAATGAAAAGTAAAAGTTCTGTTAGGAGAGAAAATTGACACTTAGACCTCACTGACCTTAGACAACTACTCATAATCTATGACGATTACTTATAAGAATAAGATTGGCTACTATAGTGTGTCCATGATATTTACAAAGTCTATAACTATGGTCCTAATGGTCTAAATATCTAGTCAAAGTGTAGTTATCTCATTCTCTGAAATAGCTAGTGCTATACCCAAACCCATTGGATCTATACCATAATATATAATTTCCTCCTAGGGTGTCACATCTACTTCTTAGGGCATACCCTTTAGATTGAACTCAATTCTAACCCCTACCCATTTGTAATCTATTAATAAATGATACAAATAAAACATCTAAAGTGCCTACCCACATTAGAGTCCATGCTCGTAATGGACCTACTAAAGGATAAGGACCTACACCAAGCTCTATCAACATATCATTAAATTGTGTTTGCTATAATATAATAACATGCAACTGATCCTTGTGTTCATCCCTTTCATGCACTAGAATAGCCAACCTCTCTTGGAACTTATTATGCTCCTACTATAGTTATGTTTATCTTTATGATGCTTAGTCATGCTCTTATTCGAGATAGGTACGATGTTCTACTACTTGGTCCCTCTTAGTCAAGTGATAATTCGAGTTTTTAGACTTATGACTATGTCACTAAACTTTATGACAGTCTATTGTATATGGCCTACCATATAGTCTACCTCCTTATCACTAGCACCAATACCTACACTCATCCTTCAACTTATAACCCATGAGCTCATACTTGTATGTTTAACCTATGTGGCCTTAACAATGTACACATCTACCTCCATTCCTCAAGTAAAATAGGATCTTTTTCTCTCTACCAAGATCTACCCTTTATATAGGTCTCAACATTTATATATATATATAAGCCCTCTCATCCCTAATAATTATAACTAATGCCTCAAATAGGGTTGGCTCATGCTTAGTGTGATGTCTATCTTAGTAGGGAGCTTATTCTTTCTTATTGTCCCCCCATCTAGCCTCTCTATCCATAAATTTTCCTTATCATCATCTTGATGTGCACCTATCCTAAGAGCCCCCTATGCTTGTGTCTTTGTTACTCTCTAAGTTATAGCCATCTCTTAGACCTTAGCTATCTCAACATTATGCTAATAATCTCTAGTCACATTCACCTAGGGGCATCCACTCTTTTCCAAAGCCATTATAGTCTCACCTCTATTGACAGATAGTATGTTTGATGAACCTAAAATTTAGTAGATTTAGAGTCATAATGTAGAACTATAGGAAGCAAAAAGAACTACTCACCTCATTGTAGAGAAGCTTTTTAGTTTGGATGTCATAACTATGATCTCCCATCCTTACCAAACACATGATCAATTGTGAAAGACCTCCTATAATCTATGCACATACTAAGAGGAGGCTTTGTTACTCTCCATCTAAGATCCTAAGCACTAACCTACTCTATGCATTAAGACCCACTTCTAATGACCATGTGGCTTGTATATTATATTCAAATGGGCTACCTAACTATGAATGGACCTTTGGATAGATTGTCCTATGAGGCAGTCTAGCACCTCGCTTTATTTCTCATGATGAGGGTTCTAAGGGAGCAATATGAAGCTACTTACTCTGTTTATGGCTTTGATGTTGCTGACTCTTCTCGCTATGAATCCACAACTGACGAATCTGGAATAGGATATGTTGCTAGCGGGAATGTTGGTCAAAGTGATTGCAAGAAAGATGGAACTAGCACATCAAAGTAAACAACAAGATCAACAGGTTCTGGAACTAGCTAATATGGATATGCATCTCGATCTTTCTCTGCTGGTGGATCCACTGCTTGTGGTTCCCGATAATCAACGAGCTATCAAATTGGAAGGGATGCTATGGACTTTGCTGCTTCTTTCTAAGCTGTTGGATCAATGTAGCCCTCGCTTCTTCTGGATTAATGTGGTTTACGACCACTACCTCTCATTCTAGCGTGTATCCATAGCTTGTATCTTGCTGCTTAGGCGCTTATAGTTCATGTGTAAGGTAATTAACAATAGTCATTATGTTACTGATAAATTGAAAATGAACCCAAATCGAAAACGACTTAGTCACAATTTTGATAGCTAGCAAAATGATCTCCACCTATGCTTCTATGGCCTTTGCCTATACCGGTTCAACTTAAATTGCTTCTTATTCGAAAATTGGTGATGTTGCTGCCTACTATGCCCTAGCTTATGCTGCTCATTCGGATACTTCCACAAAGTAGTGGTGGAGTAGAAGGAGCTATCCGTCTTAACGATAACCTTGCTAACATTGGCTAACGTATTGACTCGCTAACATATTGACTCGTATGATTAATGTAATAGAGAATTCATGAATTCATAATTACTATATAATAGCATCTCAGAGTTGGTCAAAATGAAGTCAATTCCTCGCCCTAGGGAACGAGCCTGCTTAACACACGGATCAATTCTTTTCTCAATTGAGTTACTTATTGGGCCAAACAAATTGAGAGATTATTTGGGGTTTGGCTTGCCTGACATGAGGAGAGCGTTTAACTCGTCTCAACCAAAGCCCAGTAGAGAGGGTGAGGTACGGAGTAGAGGCTTGATGAGGGCTTACTGGAGCCTTTGGGGAATATGAGGTTCCTGACTTCATGACGAGTTTTGAGGGCATGGGGAAAGATGCAGGTCCAAATGAGGATGGCATGGGGAAAGGGAAAAAGGTGATTGTTCAATAGGGGATGGGTTCCCAAGACTGGAAGTAACTTGAGGGTGCCTTGTAAGAAAGGTTATTGTTTGTGGTCTTAATGGAAGATTAATGGGAGGGGGTATGGCTGGATGGCAGGATGGTTGGATGGATGGATGGTGGATGGGGGGCTTGAATGGGCTTAACCTTCATAGTTCATTTTTATCCTAGGGAGAATTCAAAAAATTACCCACCCCCTCGAGTCCTCCTTTAGGCTATAATGAATTCTCCCTAGGATAAAAATGAACTGTAAAGGTTAAGCCCCTTCAAGCCCCCCATCCACCATCCAGCCATCCATCCATCCTGCCATCCAGCCATACCCCCTCCCATTAATCTTCCATTTACCTTACAATTCATTTTTGTCCTAGGGAGAATTCATTATAGCCTAAAGGGGGACTCAGGGGGGTAGGTACGTTTTTGCGAAATCAGCCTATCGAGAACTTGAATTCAAGTTGGCTCAGCCCTTCTTGTTTGGATTGAGTGATATCCTTTACCAAATAGAACCCTACATGGAAGCCCTGGGGCATGAAAGCTCGTTTCTTGTCTTTAACCAAGGTGGAGTTGTAGCCTTGTAAGATGGTCTGATAACATATTTCGCCTACGGCAAGTCATTCTGGGACATGAGCTGGTAGGAGATATGGAGCTTCGGTGGCCCTGAACACCCTGATGTAGGTGGCATGCTCGTCTAAATACCAATGGCCTACCTTGGATATAATTTTCTTGGTTGTCGCCGATAGCCTTTGGCATTCCTTCTTAAAAATAATGAAATAAATTTGGGCGATGAATTCATCGCAAATGAGGGAGTAAGATTTATTATACCTATTTTCCCATAGCACGCTGAAGTAGATGTGGACCAGGATCTATGCAACATGCCAACTCAGATTCATGGCGGCAAAGATGTTCCTAACGCACATGACGTCGAGAAGGTATGAATCCATGTAAAAATTTGGTGCTTCCCCTTCTTTTAGCATCTTATCCTGTTGCACACAGGTGCTTAGTTTCTTGGATATTATTTCTCCCCAGTTGAAGCTGCACTCGACGATTAAAATTGTGTACTCTTGAGGCATCCATGCTTCCAAAAACTTGGAGTAGTATTTCTCTCTGTATAACCGGCCAATGAGAGCCATCAAATAGACGTATGGCTCCCTCAAGTTAACCTTCCCATACCAGCTAGTGCTCCGGTTCGTAAATTTATTGTCCTCCCTCCACCATGATTCCATCACCTGGATGGTGTGGTGGTTCTCATAGAAATTCACCACAAATTATGTGTTTAGATGCTCCTCTAGGTCTCTAAGTTTGTAATATTTCTGAACTTCTACCAGGAGAAAAACTTTGACAAACCCGCCATTGTCATCATTGATTAAAAATTTATGTGTTGCTGTGTGGTCGATGAGCCACTTGAGGACCTCTATGCAGGGAAATATGAGGGTTCTTCTTGCCACCATATGTAGATATGACCATCATATGTTCAGAAATACCTGGTCGTCGAGCGTCCTTACGTTTGGATCACTGTGTGGGACATATTTTGGGTAATCTTCTCGCTTGTTCCTATTAAAGAGATCCCCCCTCTTTGGGAGTGCCATCTTGGACCTGGTACTTGCCTCTGTATCACCAAAGGCCAGAGTTTGAATGAAAACTTTCTTTGTTTTTGTCTTGACGACAATCTCCGGCTTAGGGAAGAACTCCAATTGCTTTGCAATCCCTGGAGAAGAACCTTCACATGTGTCTGGTTCTTTTATCTTTGGTGCTCTCGGTGAGCATCTGGTGGTTGTATTTCTAGATGGAATTGTTCCTACAAATTAAGCAGAATTTCAGAGACTGTGTCAAACTCATACAGACATAGACAAATTATAGCCACCGAATTTACAGACTCGAATACATACCTCTGAAAACTTGTTAAAATCTGATTATTTTGATAATCATGGGGTCGATACAGCTTTCGCATTGCTCGTCTTGCTCCTTCAAACGCTTTGGAATTATCTTACACGCAAAATGACTTCGTTCACAATGGTTCAAGAGATTTTAAACAGGAAATATCTTACTAATTCGCATCAACCATTCAATTCAGGTTATGAGTGAATTTTCAATAAATCTGCCACAAAATCTTAAATTCATCATGGGCCGATGATTGAGGTGTGGGTGGTGATGTGGTCTATCGGAAATTTAAAACATTTTGTTTTGATTTGTGCATGAGGTAGCAACTAATGCAAGATCGAGTATTAATTAGCTCCTTAAATGCCCAAAATATGAATGTCTTGTCGTGTCGTTATTTCAATGGGTGGATTGGGGATCGGGGTTGTGCTATGAATGCTTTCGTTGATATCCTCTTGCAAAAAATCTTCGACGCCAATCGATCTTACCATACAATGATAACATGGCAAAGATGACTCGAAGGTGTGACTCGGACCTAAGGAACCAAGAATGACTCGGGATAGAACTAGACCGTACAACCCTCTTACCTGGTAAAGACATGTGGCGTTGGATACCAGTGACTTAATTCTCTTGTATTAATTGGATTCGGGACTTTCCTTAAGTTTATGTTCTAAAACAAACCTTAGCTCTCTGATGCCGAAAAAGTGTCAAGGATTGACGATCGATGATAAACCTATCAAAGTGCTTTCGGATCGGCTCCCTTGAAAAATTCTGGATGCCAAAAACGCATCGGGGATAACTTTTATCATGGTCAAAATGTTTGTTGTGATCCTTCTTGGTTTTCCCTTATTTCAATAAAGCGTGTCAGGCATCGGCTATCGGCAATATATTTTCGTTCTTTTTAATGTCTGTCCTCCCCGACTTTTTCCGATGTCGGAGGGGAATCAACTATCGGCGATATTTTTATGCGAAAAACTTAATGCAAACCACAAATTCCTTTTGCCGATGCTGATGGAGATAGACACTCAACGACTGTGTTTTTTCGAGTGGTTCCTTTTTCTTCTTTGAATTCCTTTCGATTCTGAACCTAAGTGCATTGGGTGAAGTGTGTGGTTGTCAATTCTTTATGAAGGTGTTAAGGTATTTTAGTCATGGGCTTTTATAATTTCAAGCAAACCTGAATAGGTGATGAGAGTCATGAAAATAATCAAAGAAAAAACATTTCCCAAAATGAAATCGAATCAGACAGTGCAGAAGATCAAGTGTTACCCAAAAAGGTAAAAAAAATTGATAAGGATTTTTAGGGTGTTTTGAGTGCTCAACACACTGCTATAATTTCCTAGCATATGCATGAGCATCTTTAAATATGGAAGGACAGTAGTATCCTTCTCTGAACATTTTGTGTGAAGTAGTATCCCCACTGTAATGTCCTCCTGCGAGCCCGTCATGGAGCTCGGACAAGACTTTCTCAGCATCCCTTTTCTCCATGCACCTAAGGAAAACACCATCATAATGTTTTCTACATATAATTCCCTGTATCAACTACTATTGTGGGGATTTTAGCCTTAGAGACTTTTTATTCTTAGAGTCCAGATAATATGGAGTCGATCCATGAGTCAGGTAAAATTTCATTTCGTAAAAACAGGGATCTGCACTGACTGGGATGTAGCATACTTCCTTTTCAAATAGCTCAGAGTCTTGATAGAGAGCATATTCATGAGATTCAATGCAAGGGAATTCTACAACTAATTTTTATAGCCCTTGTCCTTTAACGATCTTCGCAGGTTTGATCTCCATGTCATATTCTTATAGAGCTATAATCCAATTTACTCTCTTTTCTGCCATATCCTCTTGTACCAGGAGGTTCCTAACAACTGGGTAAGGAACAAGAACCTTAGTTTTAGATTTGAGTAAGAATGGCTGAAAGTGTTTGACAGCTTTGAACATTGCATATGCATGTTTATCAACTTCAGGATACTTCATCTCATCTCCTTATAGTCCTGGACTCATAAAATACATGGGAAACTTGTCTCCTTCCGAGTTCCTCTGTGTTAATACCGCCGCAAAAGAAATATGGGAGGAAAATGTGTAGAGGATGAAATATCGATCAAAATATGGACTCAACAGTGCCGACACTTGATTAATATCTTCTTTAATTTTGTTGAAAGCCTCCTTTTCTTTAGATCCCCAACTAAATTGAGCATTCTTCTTTATCATATCTTGTAGGGTTTTACTGTCTCAGCAAAACTAGGTATGAATTGATCGCTTTGGTCATGTCGGGTTCAATCCACATACCATGTTTGGGGATGATGAAACCCATAAGTTTTCCTTCATCCACGACAAAAATGGATTTCTTGGGGTTCATAGATATGCCATATTTCCTGCATCGATTAAATACCTTCTTCAAGTGAGATATATGATCCTCTTTATTCTTTAAGAATATGGTCACGTCATCTAGTTACACTACCACATATTCTCCCAGGAGACCTCTAAAGGAAATGTTCATGGCTCGTTGACACATGGCTCCATCATTTATGAGTCTGAAAGGCATCTTTTTATAGGAATATGTTCACCATTTGGTTATGAAATATGTTTTAATATGGTCTTCACGAGCTACTAGGACTTGATTATATTATGAGAATCCATCTAGCAGGGAGAGCATTTTCAATCCGAACACACATTGCATAATTTTTTCCATGGGAGGTATAAGGTAGTTATCTTTTCCTGAGGCTCTATTTACATTTATGAAATCAACATAGAGCAAGATATCCCCATTATTTTTTCTTACCGACACTAAGTTTGATATCCACTGTGTATGCCTTACCAGAAAAATGATTCTAGCTGCCAACAATTTATTTAGCGCTGCTTTAACATGAGGTTCAAGACTAGGGTGCATCTTCCTCAACTTCTGTTGGAAAGGTTTGGTTTGAGATTTCATGGAAATGACATGTTGTATAATATTTGTATCATATGTCTTGAGGTATTCATATGTCCAGGAAAAAATTTCCTTATATTATTTGAATAACTTTATGTATGGATTCCTTTCTTCAGGAGAACATTTTTTTCCTAGGTTGACGTTCTGAGGAGAAAAATATGATCCTAGGTTTACTGTTTCAAACTGTAGGTATCAGTTGTTGGTATTTCACTTCGTGGCCTTCTTGAATTTTTCTTGAAGGTCGTAGAGTTTTTCTAACTTGACCACACTCCTAGGAATATTGTTGGATGGGCATGCTACTTTTGTTGCTTCAGTATCATCGTTATTATCAATATTCATTAGAATGTCGGGTTGGCCTTCATCTATTATATACTCCTTAAAGGTATCTTTGAGGTGTATAAAATTGATGATTTTTTGGTCATCATCAAAGACCCTCCAAATTACAATATTTTTTGGAATTGATGGCCTGCACAAAATTTCAATAGAGAAGGAGTGAAGCATCAATCTATTTGAGGGTATTAATATGGACGCCACATTTTCCAACAAATTAGCATCATAATTTAATGATCGAGGAACAGTGTTAATTTAATTAGCTCCCATACCTCAGACTAATAATTTTTTAAGTGACTTGAAAGGCAATGAATAGTGTTTCGTACCTTTCTGACAATGATTTAAGAGTCGCCAAATACCTTTATTTTTTTTGCTTTCAAGTCATCTTCCTTCCCAATTCCCTATACAAGGTCCTCGTATTCAGAAGTGTTATTGGTGCAAGGAAATTATAGCCTGCATGCAATTAACATTTTATTACCTTTCGAATCTTTTAATATACAACATGCTCCTGCATCTTCTAAATATTTTGATCTATCGAAGAGTAGCATCCACATATTAGGGTCACCTTTTTTTTTATTTCATCCGGTATTTTTGAATTTTCAGATTTTTGGTTTTCAAAAGATTAGTAGAGTCAATGCATTTTTCTAACTTATCTCTAAAAACTACGTTAGTATGTACATCTGGGGGATCGTTGGTTTGATCAATTATATCACAACTCGACTCAATAATCTGGGTGTAATGAAGTATTTCATATTTAACATCATATTCCACGAGAATTGATGGTTCGGTTGTGAAGTCCCCAAAAAATGTCTCAAATGAATAATTCCCAAGAATGGAATGGTTGAACATCATCGGTTCATTTGGATCGTTCAAATCAATAACTACGTGTTTCATGTACATTTCTCTGTCGATCCTGATTTGGTTCATTTAACCATTGAAAGGGAGCCATAGATGGGACCATTCGGTAGTGAAGTAACTATTCAACATGGCCGACCAATCTCAACTTAAGAGCATTCCATAGTTATCAAGAATGTCCACTACTATTATATCTATGGTTTGATGAACTTTCGGGTTAGAAGAAATATTAATCAAAGCTTTTTTCAATTCTCCCACCACCTTAACTTTAGTTATGTATAACTGGATAATTTGAATGTTAGACGATTCAGGTTTTATGCTAAGCTTCTCACAGATTTTAAGGAGCATGACATTAGATGAATCTCTTGAGTCCACCATGCAATTATGAACATTCCTATTGAAGACACCAAAAGTGATGAGAAAAGGAGGAGTGTTGGACCTGGATATTTGACCTATTAAGGATGCATTAGTCACAACCTGACTTTTGGATGGAGTACTACTATTATGGGAAGTTACCTTTTTTATTACCTTTTTGCTTCCCGATTTTGATTCACGGAAGCTAGGATAAGTTTTACCTTGCACTTGCAACATGATTCCACGAGCGATAAATAAACTAAGTTAGTACGAAACTAAGTGGTATATAATAACCCCAGCATAAAGTGGATTAAGCAGAACCCATTATTATAGTAGCAAAATTATTAGTCAAGTCGTACCCCCGAGCAATAGCAAGGCACCACCGAGCAATAGCGAAACACAGGCAGTCCATTATGGGAAGCGCACGTGTGGAAATTCACCAATTTTTTGGTTTTTCATGCTTTTCACGTGCTTCGTACTACTCCTTCTTAGAGTAGCAATCTCCGGCTTCATCCAAATTGTTTCAATATTCATCATCCAGCTACCAAAAATATATAGGATAAAGTGAATAGTTATAGGTGGGAGTAGCAAAGTTTTAGGGTAAACCAGACCATTAGTATGAGCCATCTAGGTACGAGTCAGAGTATTAGCCCTGCAAGCTACCATTGTTAGGTCTGCCCGAGCTGTGGTCTTTAGTATGGGCCAACGTTTGACAATCTTCGCTCAAAAGAGATGTTAGCTAATAGTAGACATAAGTTACTCAAGAGAATGAGAAGAACCTGTCTACAGAAACTATACCCTAAAAAATAGACCCTTATTAGAGCAATGTGCAGTGACTTCTTGTTTATCCGTGGTCAAATTGCACCAAGAACAGAGACATATAGACTTTGACCTTAGGCTTAATCAAGTGAATCCTTCTGATGAAATTTTCTTGGATTTGTTGAATCTTCATGAGTTCAAACAAAGAAATGTTGGCTTTTGTTTTCTTTATATACTCTAAAATATCAAATTCCAATTTGGACAAGGGTGTAGGTGAAGTATCTGATTTCGTTGTTTGATCTATTGTTTTTGGATTGGAGGAAGTATTCTTAGACGAATTAGGGGTAGTATTGGTTGAAAGAGAAGGTTGTTTGGGAGTAGTGGTAGTGGGAGAAATAGGATTAGGGATATCAGGGATTTTATCGAGAATATTCTTACCGACACTCCTAGTGGTTACGACATTTTTTGAGATGTGTACTTCTTTAGCTTCTTCTTCATCTTCTCCAAAATATATGTCCCAAAAACCATTTAAATGTTGTTCAATCGTCTCTTCAAGATCTTGGGGTTCTTGTTGTTCTTGACCTTCGTTTCCCTCATCAATGTTTTCAGCCATATTCTATGTTTCCCATATTTGAAGGGCTTAAATAATATCTTCCATATTGATGCCTTCCATCTGAGAGGGGGAGGCTTTGTTGGTTGGGGGAGTGTTACTATATTTCTTAGGTGGGAACTTAAAAAACCTTTTCTAATTAGTAGATCCCTCTCCATTACCTCTTTTCAAGTCAACTAAGTCATTGGATAGCTTTTTGATGATTCTTTGAATAGATTCCATATCCATCGAATCAAAGGGGTTTTTTTTATCTTCACCGGATTTAGATGTGGATATTTTACTCTTACCTTTATCTTTAGATGGTTTTGAATTGGAACTACCCTTTAAACTTAACAATTTTTTCTCAAATTTAAGGGCTTCCTGGAAATATTCTTCTAGAGTATCCTTTTCATAAATTTTTGCATACATGGCCATGGACATGGGTAAACTAGATGTATAAAATCCAATTGTGACATCTTCAACAGGTTTTGAGACCCTTGGGATTCATTTTAATGAAGTGAGGAATAATTGATTGTAATCAATAACTAATTCCTTGGCATCCATCTTGACTCTTGATAGTTCGAGGACCCGGGTGGCTAGTGTCTTATTTTCCCCAAATTTTCGAAGGAAATATTTTTCAAAAGTCCTCCAATTAAGAATGGAAGCTTCTTCTAGATATAAATACCACGTAGACATTTTTTCTTCAAAAGTAAGAGGAAACAAATGATAGAAGACATCTTCATGGTGAATGCTTTGCAGCCTAATAGCCAACAAGAATTTCTTAATATGGTTCTCAGCTAAATCCTTTTTGTCGAGGTCAAATTTAGGCAGGAATTTATCAGGGTGTTTGGGCATATCATGCTAAACTCTAGGTATAACAACCGCATCATCAAACAACCAAGGTTGGTAAGGGGGAGGATTTTGGTTTGCATTTTCTCCAGCCATGTTTAGGGGATGCTATACAATGACTTGATAGGGGTTATCTTTGAATTCACTCTCAGATTCGTCCCCTTCTTCGGAATTTTCCTCCAACTCGTTTTTGGGGGTGTGAGGGGGTGATTTGGGAGGTGAGGGTGGTATACATCATGCCCCGTCATCGAGTATATGATATTCAATATTCAATTTTGAAGCCTTGGGGAAATCGGATGTATCTTCAAGAATGTGATATTCATGAGTCTCAATCGAACAATTTTCTTTATAGGAGTATGGGATAGTGAAATAGGGATCAATATGATGAAGATTTTCCTAATTTTCAGGAAGAGAGTAATCTAAGGGAAAATGTCTAGTATGTCTGCTACATTGTCTAGTCAGTTCTCAATTGGTTTGTTTAGTCGAACCCCTGAATAAATACTCGATCTATGAGATAGTTAATATATGAGGTTGAGGAGAAGAKAAAGATGTTTGAGGATGAGAGGGAACGTGGTGAGTGCTAACCTGAGCTGGAGTATTCACTGTATATTTTGAAGAGAAGACATTATGTTCAGAGTAAATTTGATGGGAATCAGTCGTGGAGGAAAAGCTTAATTGTAGAGGTTCAGGACAGGAAGAATTCAAATTTCTATTTGTATCCATTCAATTATGTGGCCCTCCTTCTAGCGCCATTTCCGTTGATGGGCCAAAATGACCCGTTCAATCAATTAAGGGAAAACGCCTGATGATGGGTCCCAACTAGACCGACTCTCTTTTGGGATAACACTTCTGACCATATTTTGGCCTGGTTACCAACTAACTAAAATACTAACAAAATGCTAGCTAAATACTAACTAAAATATGAATCTAAGAACCAAATGTTTTCAGATGAATTAAAAATAATGAGGAAAAAGGAGTAAGCACAACTAATTAACATTAGACTAAGAAATATGATTATTATTCTAAGATGCAATCTCTAAACCAGGGATGATTTTAAGGATGGAAATTTATTTTAAAATGTAGAAACCTTGGCGAATCTTAGTAATCCTTCATATGCCAACTATAAATGTTTGGCAATATTTTGTAAAAATATTCAAATTTCTAAGGATTCTATATAGTTTGTATAAACTTTTGGCAATTTTTAAGGTAAAACAATTGTATCCTATAGAATTTGGGCGAATCATTTTTAGAATAACGAATCTTTTTTTTGGAAAAAGCATGGAAAATTAGCCCATGAACGAAATTTAGCCCCTAAAATCATGCCCTCTCTAAACTAATGCTATTTAAATTAACCTATCATGATCAGGAGAAAACTAACAAAATAAATGAATACATTAAATAATGTGCATAACTTGAGCATAATAAATTCGTGGCACAAGTGGTACACGCATTTGATAGCATAATCTATTAAAACCAAATAATTGATAAACTGAATGACATTATATTATTACTGTACTCATCATGAAAAACCATGATAGTTGTAAAATGAAAACATTAATTTAGAAGAAATTCGTCAACTAATATTCACAGGCTACAAATATTCCAATTTAGAATGTCTCTTGGATTCAAATGAACTTGCAGCAAAAATATTGTCTTGGTAGCTTCAAAAACTAAAAGCCCTTTCAAATGGGAAACACTCCCTTTATATAGTGAGGGGTGAATCTTTACAATCGTTTTTCATGGTAATTATAGAAATTTGAGCCGTTTCACAAAAAGGACTCTTCATTTTCTAGAAAAGATTACAATATTAGAAGAAAACAACATCTGGAAAGAAATGAAAAATTTTGTAATCATGACGTGGTCTACTCCTGATGTTGGTCTTGGTGTTCCTTACAAGTGTATTAGTTGTTAAAAATGATCTCGAGCTTTCTCTATTGCAATCTCTCTAAGACTAATTCTCCATTACAAAATTTTGTGGCCACTTCTTGATGTAACCACTCAACCGTGGCATTTACAAAGGATTGAATCTTATGGATGAGCCAGGTAGGAAACAAAAAATGTTCTTCAATTGTTTTTTCACAAAAATGCATCAAATCCCGAATGCTTGTCTGACTAGCCTTTTATAAATATTCCACCTCAACCACCCTGGTGCTGACATAAGTCGTTTCATCTATGGATTGCAATGGTTGTTTCCCTACCTCTATGATGAGATCATTATAATTTTTCCAAAGTTGTGCACATGTGTCAGCAACCACCCCTTTGGTGGAACAGAAACTCATGAAGCGAGGTTTGTTGGTGTCAAGAAACATTCGATACATGATTCTTTCTCTTTTCGAGTAAACTGGCATGGAGGTAGGTGTAGGTTGTATCATGTCTTGCCAATTTCCCATCTGATCTGGATTTAGGAGCGGAACAAACTGATTAACTGACTGAATACAATAAATACAAATATATGACGAATAACATAAATATACAGTGAACAATATCTTCTATTAAATAATGAAATAGGCTGAAACTGTAAAACTGCAAAACTGAAACACTTTCTCGAATGGTGGTAGCTATCTCTCGGAAGAGATGTGGCTTCTACGTGCATCCGTATGAGAAGAAATGGATTACAATGCGTCTCTAGAGGCGTTTCTCATATTACTCGTGAATGCCAAAACTCTAGACATCCAAAAACCTAACCCTAGAAGGTGAAACGCCAAAAGTCATGTGGGTCGTATGAGTAAGTTGGTGTAATTTGGTACCTCAACTTCCAAGGGTTGTAAATTTTGCATACGACCTCCATTTTAGGCACGTGATATCTCATTGGAAAGGTATTTTAGATAAATACAGATTTCGCCATAAAACTCTGACTTCATCTACAGTTTGACTATGGAGAGCCAAAAAACAATGTTTAGATCCCCAAAACAACCCTGGAATTACAACAAGATGTGCTGACATGAAAACATACAAAATAAGCCAGTTGGATTAGGCGAGAGGCCACCCGTATCCACTTGGATGATGTGTGGGGATTTAACAGCCCCATAAGTGTAGAACCCACAATTACAAAGCAATACATAAGAACGTGTTGAAAAAAAATGGACACGAGGATCCAGCTGGAATAGATAGGTGGCCATGAATAATCCACCTAGATCAATCCTCCCCACTTAGGAAGAAATGGTCTCCATTGCATTGAGTTCCCCCATCAGGTGAGGAAACTTCTGTTGGATTTGGCCCCAGGTGAGCCACTTTCCTTGATGTAGGCATTTCCCTCCCTTGACAACCCGATAAATATGGATCCACTACTGGCGAATGCCCTTGACTTGTGTGTCCACTATCTGATCAGTGGATGCTTGTTCCATGCAGTCAGGGTTGATATCTATTGGTGCTAGTTGTTCTGCAATCTCAGAGGTGTCCAATAATGGGGAAAAATATGGCCAAAGGAGGTCCACATTGAATACTGGATGCAGACCAAAGAAGGGTGGAGTGTTGAGCTCAAAAGAATTGCTACCCAGAGGCTTGGTGATAGTGTAAGGCCCATAACGTAGTGGGCGAAGCTTCTGATGGGGTTCATTGAGATTCTCCTTCTACAAATGTAACCAAACTTTGTCACCAACCTAAAAATGGTGTGGTACCCCATGTTGATCATGGAGCTTCTTGTACTTGGCATTGGATTTCTGCAAAATCTCCTGGACCTATTGGCGGATGTGATGAATCCACTCAATGAATCTGGTGGCTTTGTTGATCACAGACTGATCAGGGGAAGATTTTGTCTGTGAGGTGGAAAGAGTAATTGCCACATCAATGGGTCCCAAGGGTTGGAATCCCAGACCCACCTAAAATGGTTTATGGTCAGTGGAACTATGGAGATCCATGTTGTAATTTTGTTGGACATATGGGAGACTCTCCTCCCATGTACATGGATGCTTATAATTGTACATGTGCAGGATGTGAAAAATCATCTGACTGACGACCTTTGTTTGGCCATCGGTTTGGGGGTGGAAAGAAGTGGATTTTGTGAGCTTGGTGTCCAACAGAGACCAGAGACTCAACCAAAAGGTGTTGAGTAACTTGCTGTCTCAGTCGGAGATGATGATCTATGGTATCCCAAAGTGGACCCACACTCGTTTGAAGAAGAGCTTAGTAGTATCTATCGCTATGACATTCTTCTTATAGGCTGTGAGGATGGACATCTTTGAAAAATGATCAACGACCAAAAAAACACAGTCATTTCCTTTATTGGTGGACGACAAGCCAGATATGTAATCCATTGAGATGGATTCCCAAGGCTTCTCGGGAATAGGAAGAGGGGTGTAGAAGCCTTACTTCTTGATGGATGGCTTGGAAATGGCACAAGAAGTGCAAGATATGATATACTTTTTGACGTCCTGTCGAAGTTTTG
The DNA here is from genome assembly GCA_032191745.1 of Picea mariana. Lineage (NCBI taxonomy): Eukaryota > Viridiplantae > Streptophyta > Pinopsida > Pinales > Pinaceae > Picea > Picea mariana. Next base: position 178,480 of record JASDQU010101273.1, on the reverse strand, counting down.
GCCAATAAAAATGTTTCTAAAGAACAACCACAAATTTCTCCATGCCAAAATGTCTTGCCACCTGACTGTAGTGGGATTTCCAAATCAGCTTTGCACGCTCACTTGTAGGAACATAAAGATGGCCCAGGTGGCATAAGATTCCATTCTGAATGTGAAAATAAGTGACAGCTGCACATGTACCCAAGAGTTGATGATTGGTGGCGAAGTCCATATCTTGCTGATAAATTTGGGGCCACTCAAACATTTCATGTCCACAAGAATGGATCACAGTGGTGAGTGCAACCACATGAGGTCGTTTGAGTGAGTCATCAACATGATTGGAGATACCTGTATTATACTTTATGTTGATATGGAACTGCTACAGGTAGTTGGACCACTTCTAATGGCGGCCATTCTGCAATTTCCCTTGTGTCTGTATGAACTGCAAAGGCTTGTGATCAATGTGTATGATCGTCTCTTTCTCTAGAATGTAATGTTTCCATTGACGATAGGCTTGTACAATGGAATACATTTCCTTATCATAGGTGGGGTATTTCCAGATAGTATCGGAGAGTGTCTCACTATGGTATGCCATCGAATGTCCATGGTGAGTGAGAATTGTGCCCACAGGATAGTCAGATGCATCAGTATCAATCTTGAATGATTGTTGAAAATCGGGCAAGGAGAGTACTGGAGCTGAGCACAAGCGATGTTGAGATTCTTCCGATCATCAACTTATCATTGTTTCTCCTTCCCCCACAATAACTTGTCCCTACCACCTCCCTTGGTCACCTGGATGAGGACCCATGCAATATGGGATAATCCCAACACGAACCATCGGTAGAAGTTGGCTAGTCCCAAAAATATCTTAAGCTAGATTAGTGTGGTCAGGGATGGCCAGTCACGAATGACTTGGATCTTAGATGGATCAATATGTACCCCATTTTCATCAACAATGTAGCCCAAGTATTGGACCCTGTTCATTCTAAAAGAGAATTTTTCCAAGTTGGCATAAACCTTGTGTTGTCACAGAGTGCTCAAAACCTATTGAATATTCCACATGTGATCCTCCCACATTCTGCTGAAGATGAGGATGTCATCCAAATATACTACCACAAAGGATTTTTTGAAGGATCTCAATACATCATCCATCAACCTCATGAAAATGGCTAGTGCATTTGTTATGCCAAAGGGCATGACTAGCCATTTGTAGAGACCTTCTTTAGAATTGAAGGTTGTCTTCTATACATCAGTTGGCTCGATGGGAACCTGGTGTTAGCCAAACTTTAGTTCAATATTGCTAAAGAACTTTTCCCCCTTGAGTTGGTAAAAAAGGTCATCAATTCTGGGAATGGGGTAGCGGTTCCTGACTGTGATTTTGTTTAAGGCTTTGTAATCAATGCAAAGTCACCAAGTCCTGTCCTTCTTCTGCAGTAGTACAATCAAGCTTCCGCAAGGGGAGGATTTGGGTCTGATGTTTCCCTTTTGAATAAGATCTCACATCTAACACTTGATTTTGTCATTCTCCATCAACGAGTGTCGATAGATTGGTCCATTAGGTAGAAGCACACCAGGGGTCATATCAATCAGATGCTTGAATTGGCAGTCTGCCAGTACCCCTTTAGGTGATGAGAATATGTCTCTGTATTCTTCCATGATCCCCTCCACTTTATTTTGCTGCAAAGAGAGGAATTGTGTAGATGCCACGAATGTGGAGACAACCTTCTGCTTACTATGAGCACGGATCACAAAGAAGACTAAATTCCTGGTATGTGAAATGACCTTACTGCATTTCTTAGCAGAGATTAAAGAATAGCAGAAGGTGACACTACCTCTGGGATCCTGTACAATTGTCTACCCAAAGTAATAATAACACTGTGGGGTCTAGACTCATACACAACATGACACTTCCACAAATATGGTTTCCCTAAAAGAACATCAAAAAATTCAAGGGGAGAAATATCACACATTATGCCCTATTTGAAATGCTTGATGCCGTAGGGAAGACAACACTGTTGGTTGACACAAAGATCTCTTCCTTGGTGAAGTTGTTAAATTATGAGCTTGATTTCTTATGCGGATTAATTCTTTTATTTTCTTCAATACTTTGATTCCAACTTAATACACTTCAACAATTTCAAATCATAATCGAATAGAAATAATTATGTAGATAAGCAAACATGCATATCAACAACACATATACCCTGGGGAAACCCTCTACAGGGAGAAAACCCCCAGCAAACAATATTCCTTTATTGCATTAATAATGTAAGATCTCTTACAAATATCCACCATGAATGTTCTTCTCTCAAACAGCTTGCTAAGATGACTCTGACCTGACAAAGACTTACAAGACCTTTCTAAAATACACCTCTAATATGCTACCTTTTTATCATTGATGTGCTCCTCTATTACTTCACCCTCAACCTACATATGAAAACTCTGTTTCGAAATTGTGTTGCACAACTGTATTGCAAAACTATGGTGAGGAGAGGGTTCGACCTCTTCTTATATAGGCTAAAGAGGGGAAGAGGAGAAGCTTGAAATAGTAACCTGATTTCATGCATTAGTCATAACTCAGCTTCATACTTTAGTTCGAAATTAGAACTAGACTTGAGATTGGTTACAACTCAACATTACACTTTAGTTCGAACTTAGAACTAGACTTGAGATTGGTTACAACTTAGCATTATACTTTAGTTCGAACTTAGAACTAGACTTAAGACTTTAGTTGCAACTCAACATTACACTTTAGTTCTAGATAGAACTAAACTCAAGACTTTAGTTGCAACTCAACATTACTAAAAATAAAACTAGACTCAAGACTTTAGTTGCAACTCAATATTACACTTTAGTTCTAACATAGAACTAGAATCAAGACTTTAGTTACAACTCTTGACAAGGCAATTTAAAATTCTCTTCATGGTGGATAATGTTTACATGTGCCAACACACTAGATCAATACAATTATGTATCATTCGCAATATTAGGAATATTGTTTGTTTCTAGCTCATAGGAATTTTACATTAAACCTAAATTTTGCTAGATACCTTGACTTTTGCTCATGGCTCACAAGGTTTGACTAGGCTCAAAGAGGTTGTATGTTCCCCCTGACTTTTTCACTAGTCTATCTATGCTCATAGAGGTTGTAAGCCCTCCTTGACTTTTGCACTAGATTGTCTATGCTCACAGAGGTTGTACGTTCCCCCTGACTTTTGCATTATACTCACATAGCATCTCGTTCATCCTGAATTTTGATTTGACTCATAGAGGTTTTCCATTCCCCCTGGATTTTGTCAATACCTCACAAGACTGGTTGATTCTCCAAATCTCCCTGGCTAGCCTTAGGGTGGCCCACATGGCCTCTCATTGGAGAATGATTGTCGATGCATCCAAATTTAACACTCCCTCTCAGCGAGGGAGTCATTCTCAGCCACACCAAGCTTTCCTCTCAGTTGCACAAACTGTCTCAAGGTCAGAGGCTCGGTCAGGATATCAGCTACTTGCTCGCTCATGGATATGTACTATAACTTTACAATTTTTCTCTGGACCAAGTCTCGGATGTAGTGGTACCTCATGTCAATATGTTTTGACCTGTCATGAAATACCAGGTTCTCTGTCAATTTTATGCAACTTTGATTATCACAGTGAACCACCGTCGTCTCTGTAATGTCCCCCACCTCTTAGAGAGGTAATGATGAGACTCAGTGGCCTGGGCACCCCCACTAGGTCATAGTCTCACACTGAAGGGGGGAAAATTCAAGAAGTTAAAAGTTATATTTTTAAGTTGACTTAAGAAAGGAAAAGGAAAGGAGTAAAAGATAACTCAACAGAAGAATAGAAGATTAACCCTGGGAGTTAACCTAACTCAACAGAGAATTTGAAGGAAAAGTATAAGTAAGAGGCTAGGGTGCACCTATTACTCATTCTGGTTTTGGATTAGTATTTTCTATTGCTCTTGAGCATTCAGTTTGGGGGTTTGTTGTACAAACCCTTGTGAGCAACTCAGTGGTGAAATATCCACTCACCTTGTTCCGCAGCTTGGTCTCAGGGATGAAAGATTCCTCCACACCATTCTAGTCTCAGCCCATCTCCATCTAGTGCTTCAGAAGAGGGAGGAAAATCAGTTTGAGGGCTTTTCTGGAGGGTTATCATCATTCTACATTTGTCTACAGATTGGGATGTCTTGGAGCCATAGGGGACATCTTGTAATTCAGTAAAACTCAGATCTAGGGAGATCTGTTGGAGATCTGAGTTCGAAACTTCTCCCACGGGATTCTCATAGCCCGATCTATATTCTTGGAGAGTTTCAGAGCATTTGGAGACCTCCTTCATCAGGGTCGAACCAGCTAGGGTTTCAGTCATCCAGTGGGGCACCCCATTCAGTGGGAAATTCAGATCTACGGAGATTGAGAGGGATCTTGGAGATTCAGGCACCTGGGTTATTCTCACCATCACCCAATCTATCCATTGGCATATTTCTTAGGGTCATTGGACACTTTTGGCAGCAGGGCCGAGTTATTGTGGGTTTCAGCCTTCTATTGGAGCATGGCATTCTTCAGCTGGAGATTTTGGCATTCAGATTTGCTTGTATTGATCTTCATTTCTTATTCCGCCTTTGGAGGCATTATTTTTTATTAGCGGGAGCATTTTGTAGCAGCTCATATCTATTGCTTGTACGGCCATCTGAGGTTTATGCTAGATCGGCCATCTATTGTATTGATCTTACATTGCTCATAATAAAAAGGTCAGATCTTTGCTTGTGCTTCTACATCTTGAATATATTGTGATCTCCATGTGTTGATGAATCTAGTATGCACTTAATAACTCAATAAAGTAGTAATAGTTAGTGATTCCAAAAAAGAATTTGGCTTGGGATCATTACAGTCGTATCAGAGCCTCGATCCTCCAAACCTCTGGAGAGATCGGTGCATGCAGAAGTACAAGGGAATTGGTATGGGTCGAAGGAAGATAAACAACAGTGAAATAGAGGTAGAAATAGAAGGGTCGGGAGACAACCATGAGCCTCAAGGCTTGGCTCTCTTAGTAACTGAATTTGGTAAGTTCCAACAAAACATGAACCGCACAGAAAGCACATTGGTCTAACAGTTGGATGAGTATCAAGAAACCAACAGAAGGGGACAGGCTGAAATCTCTGAAACCTTGAAGAAAGTTGATGAGAATCTACAGAAAATGAACGAGAACCAAACTAGGATAACTGACCTTCTGATGCAAGTAACCCATCGAGGCAAAGATCCTGATACGTATGGGAATAAAGAGGCTGGAGGGTCTGGTGGAACCCATGAGGAAGACAGATATAACCCGGAGAAAGCACCACGATCCGAAGGAAGTCTTGGAGGTGGCACATTCCATGGGCAGATGGGTAGTAGGACCAATCATAGGCCATACGTGCCAGTGTTCACAGATGAACCGCTAGGCCAACACTCAGGTAACAGAACTAACCCTAGACCATACATGCCCACGTTTAC
>JASDQU010101273.1:70012-147907 GCA_032191745.1 Picea mariana | reverse complement strand
TATTTCTCAAGAAAAATATTTGAAAGAGATATTGAAGAAATTTCAGATGGAAGATTCCTCTACAGTCAGCACACCTATGGTGGTTGGTTGCAAGCTGAGCAAAGATGATATCTCACCTGATGTTGATCAAAGGACATATCGTTCAATGATAGGTAGCCTTCTGTACATCACAGCATCCCGTCCTAATATAATGCAAGTTGTTGGAATGGTAGGTCGTTTTCAGTCTACTCCTAAACAAAGTCATTTGGCAGCTGTCAAGAGAATATTTAAATACTTGAAGGGAACAATGACTTATGGACTGTGGTATCCTAGAAATTAGAATTTCCAGTTAACTTCTTATTCAGATGCAGACTGGGCAAATTGTGTTGATGAGAGAAAAAGCACCAGTGGAGGAGCATTCTTTTTGGGTGACTCATTAGTTGCATGGCTTAGTAAGAAGCAAGGATCTATTTCGTTCCACTACAGAGGCAGAATACATTTTTGCTGCTATCTGCTGCACACAGATCTTATGGATGATACAAACTCTTGCAGATTTGAAGGTAGCTTACACTAATCCTATCCCAATTCATTGTGATAACACCAATGCCATAAGTGTCTCCAAGAATCCTGTTCTTCATTCCAAGACTAAGCATATTCCTATAAAGTATCATTTTCTCAGAGAACAAGTTTCAAATAGAATTGTTCAACTGAACTATATACCCTCTACAGAACAGATTGTTGATATCTTTACTAAACNCATTAGCAGCAACTCCTTTTGGATATCTTCGTCAAAAGTTTAGGGTTATAAACTCTTGTGTCTAATATGTGCACCTGGTCAGGGGGAGTGCTTACTGAATATCTGGTAAATTTCCTAAATGCTTATAGATGATAGGGGGAGTATGTTCTGCAACAAGATCAGTGGAAGAATGTTTCTTCTTTGACATTGATGTCAAAGGGGGAGAAAGGAGTCGAGTTCGAAATGTTTCGGGAACAGAGTCGAGCCTGATTGGCCGAATGCAGAGGAGAGTCTGAATGGTTGAATGCAGAGGAGAGTTGAGTCTGAATGCAAGTGTTGCCATCAATGCCAAAGGGGGAGATTGTTGGCAAATTCAGTTAACAGACAGCGAATCAACATATACTTGTCATTGATGGCAAGTACAGTTGTGGTTGCAGTGATGACAACAACAATGAATAGAAGCACAGCAATAATCGAGAGGAGAAGAGTCAGTGACTGTTGGTTTACACGTCCAGGAGGAGCTCAGGAGGATCCCACAGGGGAAAGAGATCGGGAGCCGTCAGATCTCACTCGAAAATCCCGACAGTTGTTGGATCGGGAGAAGCTGCGCAGAGGTTAAGCGCAGGAGTAGGCGTGCAGAAGAAGTGATCTGAGCCGTCGGATTGGAAGCAGATACCTGTCAGCCACCGGATCTGCAAAAGGTGCACGAAGGTTAAGCCTCAGGAAGAGCGCAGAGAGGGAGAACAGATCTGAGCCATAAGATCTGAGAAGAAAACCCGACAGTCGTCGGATCTATAAGAGTCACGCAGGGGTTAAGCCCTAGTGTGCAAAGGAGAAATCTCGGACAAGTCATCTAGATATTGGAGAGAGAATCCTAGCCATTGAACTGGGCAGGACACGCGTCAGTATTCTGGTGAGGCATCGGGATATTGGCCATCGGAAAATCGGAGTTCCTGAGGACAAGTGAATCGAGACATCGAAAGTCTTGAAATCTCGGAGGAATAGGGACCGTCCATCTGCAAGGACAGGTGGCAAAGGATCGAGCACCGTCGGAGTTTTGTTCATCAGAGAATCGGGGATCCTAGTGACAAGTGATTTATGCATTGTGAAATCACAATCAGTGAAACCCCGATGAGTGGGGGGCAGCTGTCAGCATAGCAGAGCAGGAGGACGGAGGCGTAGTGGAGGCCAGCTATCAGCGTAATGGAGCATCGAGATTTGGACGATCGGGACTTTGATATGTCAAGAAAACACTGCAACAGAAACTCTGAAATTGTGAAACGCGATATTGCGATTCAATCGCAACCATTGAGTCAAGATCGCACCAGGACCGTTGATCGCAGCTCTATACAGAATTTCGGGGATCAGGTTTTGGTATTGACAAGAACATTGAACATCAGACATCATGAAATCGCGATACGCGATTTCTTGATGAGGCATATAGCCTATGGGCCATCCAGGAGTCAGTGGAGGACAGGTGTAATGAGTACAGAGGAAGTCAGGAATCGGAATATCGCGGGTCCAAGGGGCGTATGCACATTATCATTGTAAACCCCGAAACCCCGACGAGAGGTATGGTGACAGTCACATGATAAGCTGGTCACATGGACCATTGTGTAGCCGGAAGGGGCTAAAGCTTGGGAAAGGAGCACATCGGGGATCGGAGAATCGGGGGTTCCAAGTACATGTGCATCTCGACACTGAAAGTACCGAAACCCGATTTAAAAGGCAAGAATAATGAAGATTATCCAACGATGCGGATAAGGTTTGAATGTGATCACAGGGTTGTTGTTGTCTCTCACACATTAACGCTTCAGTTATGAATCTGTTAAGATGATGACGAATCAGTTAGCGTTTCAGTTGCTAGGAAAGGTGTTCTTGTTTTGGCTGAGGGTAGGCCAAGGTGAATCGTCAGGGAAGTATGCATAAAAGAAGAAGAGATAGATTGTGTGATGTTGCCTATTCTGAAGTGAATATGAGATGAAATGTAGAGTAAAAAGAAACAGAGCAGAGGCATAGCACGAAATTGAGCAAATGTGTAGAGCGAGATGAACCGTAGAGCAGAAGCAAAGCAGAATGAAAGACAGAGTAGAAGCAGAACTGAATGACAGAAAAGGATTGATGCAGAGCAGACCTGCTAAACAAACAGAAGAAGAGAAGAATTGCAGAACAGTTTGTTGAAGATCAGATACAAAGAGAGATTGGTAAGAATTGATTTACCTGAGTAGTTGTCTGTGTATTCATTATTTGATATTTTAGGGAGGTTGGGAGGTGCTCGGGAGGACTGTTTTCCTCAGAGGTTCAAGTGGGAGCTTGAACACAGGAAGTTGTAGCTTCCATCTGGTTGTAGCCATAGAAACTAGGGTGGCAGGGTGGTGCTAGGGAGAACAAGTGTTCTCTGTTATATAGGTTGGATCCTGTGTAACTAGAAGTTGGTGCTTCCATCCAGTTGGTGCTGGAACATTCAGGAAGTTGGTGCTTCCATCTAGTTGGTGCTGGAATATTCAGGGAGTTGGTGCTTCCTTCTAGTGGGTGCTAGAGAAACCAGAGAGTTGGAGCTCTCAAACAAGTTGCNGCTTGTAAAACAGAGGTAGCAGCCTCACATTGAGTTGGTGCTCAATTGTAAATGATGTACAGAACTACAAAATACTACCTATCATTTTGAAGAAGAAGAGGTTTTCTCCCTTTATGGGTTTCCTCATGAAATTCTGTCTCTGTGTGTGTTTTATGTGTGACTGATGGTCTTTAATTTTATTGTCCATATGTTGTATATTGTTGATGACCACATGAAGAAAGATTAATAATGTTTTAACAGACTTAAAATTGTTTAAGCTCACATACAACTGATTCACCCCCCCCCTCTCAGTTGTTTAGTACTTCCAACACAACTGTGTTGCAGAACTGTATTGCAAAACTTTGGTGAGGAGAGAGTTCGACCTCTTCTTATATAGGTTGAAGAGGGGAAGAGGAGAAGCTTGAAATAGTAACCTGATTGCATGCATTAGTCATAACTCATCTTCATACTTTAGTTTGAACTTAGAACTAGACTTGAGATTGGTTACAACTCAGCATTACACTTTAGTTCGAACTTAGAACTAGACTTGAGATTGGTTACAACTCAGCATTATACTTTAGTTTGAACTTAGAACTAGACTTGAGACTGACATGCTTTAGTTTGAACTTAGAACTAGACTTAAGACTTTAGTTGCAACTCAACATTACACTTTAGTTATAGATAGAACTAGACTCAAGACTTTAGTTGCAACTCAACATTACTAAAAATAGAACTAGACTCAAGACTTTAGTTGCAACTCAATATTACACTTTAGTTCTAACATAGAACTAGACTCAAGACTTTAGTTACAACTCTTGACAAGGATATTCAAAATTTTCTTCATGGTGGATAATGTTTACACGTGCCAACGCACTAGATCAATACAATTACATCATTTGCAATATTAGGAATATCGTTTGTTTCTAGCTCATAGGAATTTTACATTCAACCTAAATTTTGCTAGATACCTTGACTTTTGCTCATGGCTCACAAGGTTTGACTAGGCTCACAAAGGTTGTATGTTCTCCCTGACTTTTTCACTAGTATGTCTATGCTCACAGAGGTTGTACGTTCCCCCTGACTTTTGCACTAGACTGTTTATGCTCACAAAGGTTGTACATTCCCCTGACTTTTGCATTAGACTCACATAGCATCTCGTTCATCCTAACTTTTGGTTTGACTCACATAGGTTGTCCATTCCCCCTAGATTTTGTCAATACCTCACAAGACTAGTTAATTTTCCAAATCTCCGTAGCTAGCCTCAGGGTGGCCCATATGGCCTCTCATTGCAGAATGACTATTGATGATGCCAAATTTAACAGAAGCCAACCAATGGTGTAGGCCTGCGGGTGTGGTGTCGTTGGCAAGTCTAGCTGCTTAACGACCTCTACTGAAATCAGGTTCTTCTGACTACCGCTATCAACAATGAAATGAAGCATATCCCTCTTGACCCACATCTACGAGTGAAAGAGGCATTCCCCTTCCTCTGGTTCTTCTAGTTCGCTTGGTCAGACCTTGGTGGCAGCAAAAGTGGCACTGGGTTCAACATCGATAATCCACTTCCCTCCTTTAGGATTTGACTCAGAATCAAAATCGACCTCTGACTCGGAAGCCTTCAGCTCGACCACGAGGGACTTCTTGGAGTGACATTCTTCGGTGTTGTGCCAAGGAATTTTATGGTACTCACACCATTTTCCCATGTCCTTCTTCGTTTTCTCATTTCCCTTCTTATGTTATGGCTTGGAATAGTTGTCCTAAAGGAGGCCATCTCGAATTTGTCCCTTGTTGTGTGGGTTGGGGATGCCTTTGCCCTGCTTCGGCTATGAGGGGTTTGCAGATCCAAACTCTCGCCTTTTCTGCTTAAATTTATGCTCGATCTTGACAGCGTGTTTATAAGTCATGCCCATTGAGGCAATGTCTAGGAAGTCAATTTATATTTGAATGTATCTATGCAAACAAGTGTGTTATTTGAGCACAAGATGATGCTCAGAGTCTTTGATACCCAATTTGGTGCGTAGGGTATGAAAAATATTGGTGAAATATAGTACTGTCTAGTCCCTTTCTTGACATAGGGTGGTCCATCTAGTGTACTGGTCCTCGTAGCTTCTAACAGGGTAGTATTGTTCTTTAATGGCATCCTGGAAGGAATCCCATGTAGGGGCCACCAAAAAATTGTAGATTCCTCCACGAACCTTTTATCAGAGTAAGTATCCCACCAGTCTTTAACATGGGGAACAACCTTGAGGAGTGCAAAAGTGATCTTTTCCCTATCAGAAAAATTATGGACCGAAAAATATCCTTCGAGCAGATTCAACCATTTATCTACATCATTCACATCTATTAGTACTTAAAATAATGGAATATCAAAATTTACCTGTACCTTGAAGGGGGTTGCATGGATGCTTTATGAAGATGCTTCTCATCTAGGAAGTCGTCGAAGGATTTGCACAAAGTTGTCCATCATTTCATTCCTTTGTCGTGCGAGGGCTTCCTCGAGCAACATTTTAATAGGATCTCCTGCTCCATCATCTTTCTTTTCATCACCCATGGGTTTTTGTCGGGCTTGACGAGACCAATCTTGTAATGGCTCGATTGGTTCAAGTCCCAACTTCTTGTACCCAGATCTTATCGGGGACATGCACGAAGAAAAATAAATGAAGAGTAGACTGCTCTAATACCATTGATCCAGATTTAGGAGAAGAACAAACTGATTAAGAGACTGAATACAATAAACACTGAGATATGAAGAATAACACAAATATCCAGTGAAAAATATCTTCTATTAAATAATGAAATAGGCTAAAACTGTAAAACTGTAAAACTGCAACACTGAAACACTTGCTCGAATGGTGGTAGCTATCTCTGAGAAGAGATGTGGCTTATACCTGCATTGGTCTGAGAAGAAATGGATTAAAATGAGGATCCAAAGGCCTTTTTTATATTACTCATGAATTCCAAAACCATATACATCCAAAAACCCAACCCTAGAAGGTGAAACGCCAAAATTCATGTGGGCCCTATGGGTAAGTTGGTGTAATTTGGTACCTCAACTTCCAAGGGTCGTAACGTTTTCATACGACCTCCATTTTAGGCGTGTGATAGCCCATTGGAAAGGTATTTCAGAGAGCTACAAATTCTTCTATCAAACTTTGAATCTACCTATAATTTTACTATTGTGATCCAAAAAAAATAATGTTTAGGGCCTCAAAACGACCCTGGAGGTACAACAAGATGTGATGACATGAAAACATAAAAAATAAGCCAGTTAGATTAGGCGAGAGGCCACCCGTATCCACCTAGAGGATGTGTGGTGATTTAGATAGCCACAGAAGTGTAGAACCCACAATTACAAAGTAGTGCAGAAGAACGTGATGAAAAAAAATGAACACGAGGAGCCAGTTGGAATAGGTGGGTGGCCACAAATATCCACCTGGATCACCATCGCTTCAAAAGCATCGCTATCTTACCGATACTTTCCTTGAGTCTTAATCAGATTATTTTTCATATTTAATTGTTCTTTCCTCTCTACTCGTATGTCGATCAATAGACCAAGGAGTTCATTCTTTACCTTAGCTAGATATTCGCTGATAGCTACAGCTTGTTCTTTGATGGACTCCATGGTACCTGTCAAAGAACTAGTATTTTCTAGAGCGATAATAAGTTTATGTTTTTCTACTTCCAACTCATCCATGTTGGTGTCCCATAGGATTTGCATCTTATTTTCAAACTCTTCATTCAAGTGGCCTCTTTGTCACTATAGGGCACCATTGATCTTACCTGATTTTAGACTTTTAGCTGCACTGGAAGCTTCCTGGACATCTATGTCAAATTGGTCTTTTATGTCTTTCAACTCTATTTCCATGTCTATTACTCAGGTCCTTGCAATTTTCATGGCATTAGTTACCTCCAGAATAGAGGAGGCATTTAATCCTACGAACGAGTTGAGCCTTGAAGCTGCTTGAATTGCATTCTCTTCACGATCAGGGTCGGCCTTCCATGCCAAAATCCTTCTTGCATGTGACTTTGACTTGGAGTCTTATACTCTTTTTCTTTTCACTAATCTCTTCTCAATACTTCTAGTTCTATTGTTGAAATAGTAGTCTCCAATGGTGACTACAGATCCTTCGAAATTGAGATCTTGAGAAGAGAGGGAGGAATCCCCTGGTATGGATATTATGGGGGTATACTCTAGAGGAGGTATATTCACAATGCCTAGGGTTGGTTTCAATGGATTACCCGGGGCCTGGTTTAAATTCTACTTTAAAAACACATCCACTTTTCTCTTTGATTCAACCTCATTGGCTAATCGCTTCGCCTCTGATTATTCAAACAATTTCCTAGCTTGTGATTCATTAGCTAGCCTCTTGGCTTCCTCATCCTCTGCCAAATTTTTAACTTCTTCTTATTTCTTCTTCTGCAAACCTTCCCGATGTGCCACACACGCATGATCCAATTTGGTCTTTTCCTCAGTCTGCCTTCTTTGATAATCTTGCTCCGCTTGGAGCCTTTTCTGTTGAAGGTGATTTTTTTTTGGGTCTTCTCATGTTCTTTGGCGTTGCCAGTATCTTTTTCTTGCTGACACAACTTCTAGAATTGAGCTAAATTTTCCATCTTGAATTCTTCTTGTTCAATATCAAGTTCTCTCTTTGTCGCATCGTGGGGTAGCTAGTGCAAGATTTCATCATATGAGAGTACTCCTTTAAATTTATCCTCTTCAAAATAAACAACGTGAATATTTGGATAAGTGAGGCCAATAGACCTGACATGATTGATATCCATCTCATGAGGATTGTGGCCTTTAGGCTCACCCGAGCACTTGATTAACTCTTGTAAGGTCTCAACTTCCTTCCTTGTGTGGTGAGCATTGGAGATGGAATAACTTCCAATGTGGAGAGAGAATATTGGCCACAATATTTTACTATTAGTTTTCAATAGTGTGGTGACTCTGGACCCCATTGCTTGGTATTCTATTTCCCTCATTAGTAGTTAGTCTGAGACAAAATAAGGCAAGAGATGTGGGACTCCCGTGGTCCCGTAAACTATGATGAATGAATAGTACTTGTAGAAAAACCAATCAACCACCCCTTTCATCCCATTTCTAGCCTCAAAGGATATCTTGTGTCTAGGGAAGCTGAAAAGGACAAAGTGAAGAGGGGCAAATAATAAATTACAAATCTCATAAAAATGTTGTTTGAAATTTGCGCTCCATAATTGGGAGCAATATACATGAATGGGGGGTTGGCTTCGATCCCAATTCCATCCCAGCTCGGGAAAGTGTATTGAGGAACAAATGACATCTATAATATAAGAAGACATATAAAAACATGGTTTCTTCATACCTGGGAGATTCTTTGTGTGCATACATACATTAAAGGATAGGATATCCACCCAGTTGAAGATCTGTCACGTTCTCACGACGATGTGTGCTAAAGGCAACCAATCAATTTGGAAGTGCATACTTTTTTTTTCCTCGTATAAATGGTAGAACATGGCCATCAATGGCTTCCAAGGAGTTCTAATCCTATCAGTGGAGACCAAGTTCTAAACTTTCTTAAGGGTTTCATCCTCGTCCACCCACCAATGTTTCATCTTTTTTTCCAATCCTCTGTTGGCTTGGGTGAATCCTTTTAGGAAAGGTTCATTCAATGAGCAAGTAGGAGCAAGAAGGTGATATATGGTGCCAATATCCTCTGGTCTGAGGGAAGCTACTCGCATCCCCTGCTTGCTTATGATGTTTGTCGTGGAAGCGTCAAATTTCCTAAGACACCAATATGCTTCCTCGTTGTATGGGATAGCTGAGGCCTGACAGATACCTGGTGAATATCGCTTTTCAAAATATTCTGATACACCTCTAAAACTTCACCGTCTTGAGGAAAATTTGTGGAGTCGAATATTTTGTAGATATCGTCAAATTCAGGGAAATAGTCATCGCTAGTATGAGGAATTGAGTCAGTCACCAGATTTTCGACTGGACGAGATGATGATTCGGCGCCTGCGGCACCCTAGAAGTACACCGAGCTCCTAGATCTTTTGGGTTTCTAGCTCGAAATGACGAATGACCAAATTAATCTGCAATAACATGTTAAAAGGAATATCAACTTATCTTAAGAATATTAAGCGATAGAAAAAAAAGGTTACCAGTAAACAAGCAGTTGCAGGTAACAGAGAAAGAAGACTCAATAAGTGAGGGAGTCTAGGCGAAAATCAAACTTCGCAGACATAGTTTTGAAAACTTACGGTGCAAGTTGTGTTCTGAAAGTGTGTTTTTATAACTCGTAATGCACATTCAACTAGCATGAGTATGCCATAACTCAGGTGTGTACGAGGATATTTCCAAGTATGATCTTAACTTATCCCCTTAATTCCTGTCATTTCCATAATTATATCTTATCAAGTAGGATAGGTGCATTGATTAAAACATCGGTGGAAGTGCTTAACCAAATCCTCGAATAATACCATTATCAGGGTTGATCTTTCAGAGTATGAAAGATCATGGTTTTTTCGAAATCCGAAGGGGAAGGTATCAAAGGTATATTCCCTTGCATGTGGACGAGTGGGTATGCCTAGCGTGTCAATCAATGAATAGTGATACGGAAAGAGGTGGGACTCGTTGGGATGAATCAGGATGAGGGCGAAACTAGAACCCGAGGTGAAGGTATGGGCAATATATTCGTTGTTTTTTTTAGAAAGGTGCGCTAAACTATGTGCTTTATAGGATTTTGGGACTTGGTTGTCGAAGGTTTGAAGTATATGGAAAAGTTTGAGGTCTGATGACATCGATATAGAAGAATATTCTTTCAGCCTAGGAGAAAGTGCGAGACACACACGAGAAGGATTAAGAGGCCATCAGAGTTTTCTTTTCATAATGTGATAAGATAATTATTAAAAGAGATCTCAATGAGGATGGTATCGATGATAAGATTCCTTCAATGCCTTAGAAACACTTTTATGTCCCAAAAGCAATAAAAATAACTCATTGGAGAATCGACAAAACAGGAAGTCAAGAATCCAATCTTGGGAAGCCACTTGGGGGATGTTCGTTTGGTAGGTCATCACGAACTTTGGGACTCCGCAGGAGAAAACAAAGTAAAATCCAGAGTGATCGGAGTGCAAAGATTAGAGTCTAAAATAACGCGTTAAAAAGGACTATGAATGAACACAATTCTGAAACAAATTTGAGTTTAGCTTGGGTTGCCTTAGAGAAGTAAGGATGCAAGTACTATAGGGTAGAAGATAGGTGTAAAAAAGGAGAAAAAATATTTCTTTTTTTGGGCCCCATAAAATTTAGAAAGATGGGGGGGGGTTTTGTGAAATGAACCACAACAAGTTCATCTCAAGTTGTTGGTTATTTGAGAGAATATACCAATTTAACATGTCTAGATGACGAGGCACTTCATTTTCAACTGTTGGATATGCCATGCCCTTATTATCTTACCTTACCCTCAGAAGTAATTCACATTATCCATTTTCAGGCATTTCCTAAAAGTACATTTTCATGAAATCATCTCACATATTTCTCATCAGATATGTTGTTCTCCCATGAATCCCCTCCAATAGTTTTATGATAGTCATTGTGGATTTTATGATAGGATTGATTCTTGGTTGGAGGGATCATTCTATTAATGAAAAAGAAAATATATTACAGAGAGTTTCTCAAAATCGATCATCTATAAATAAACCTCCACGCGCTTTAAATAGAGATCATGGACCAATTGGTGTTAAGCCACAGATCAATGTAGCCATTAAGATCAAGGATAATATGAGCCATTAGATCATTGTATGTCAAGAACATATCTTGACCATCGGATTACAAATGCGTACTAAAGAAACAAACTTTAAAGTAATGACACATTAGACCAAGTTGAACTTAACTAACTCCTAAGTGTCTAAATACGCTAACAAAATTATTGGAGACAATGTTGTTGAAGGATCCCCAGCTGAAGAAAAACTTTATAACTCGATCTCCAAACCTTTGTCTGGGAAGATCGTGTAAAATGTCTTTCCTCCATATTTGGAAAGAGAAACAACTACATTGAGATAAAGGGAAAATTGTGTTTCCTTTGTTCCAAAGCTATAACAATATTGAGGTGTTTCATAACCCTACTTTGCAATGCCATTATAGACTAACTTCCAAGATCTTGGATGAAATCCTATGATTAAACCTTGAAAGATACGTAAGATCGATTGACCACATCAGAGTGTTAATTCCACAATTACTAATTTGTATCATATGACACATTTCAAACACAATTAGATTCATATCTGTAAGCAACTATATTTGAATAATTGCCACAAATAATATTCAATTGAACAAAGTTTGCATTTCTAGTTCCATGGGAAAAGTAATTTAAAGGTGTAAAATGTCCAAAGTCCTCCTTTCCTAAATCTGATTTCTATTGCACATATTTACAGAATCAAACAACCGAGTCTGATTCCTTTCCTTCATATTCAAATTTCTTTATAACTAGTTTAGTAAAGTCATAAATAAATTCATTTTTGTCAACAACATAGAAATTTGATCTAGGTGATGTGTCTGTTGAGAATGAACTTATGTTGATAGGTACCAGGAAAGGTTTGATGGATCTTAAATTGGAAGGGAAATATATATGGTTTAGTTGAAGTGATGAGTTTAATTTGATATCAATTTGCTTGATCATTGATCTTCATGACCATGCTTGTTGTAGACTTTGTCCTATAAATCATTTTGGGTTTGATCTTTAGTTTCAAGTTGAAGCCCTATTTCTGAATTTTTTTATCTTTGGCTTGTCTCCCAATTTTTTTATTGTAAGTACTTTTGCAAATATCTTTTCATATTATGATGTCTCAAGACTTGTTTTATGTTTCTCGAGAGCTAAGTATATGTTTAGTTTGATTATATTTTACCATCGACTTAGATGACTAATATTGTTCTTTTCATAATTCTTTTATTTTTGTTTCAGCTTGTTTTCATTCTCATGTTTTGGTTTAGTTTGTCTTTGAATTTATCACTTCTTTTTGATGGTATATATTGCCTTCATCTCTTATTTTGAATGTCGATGTTCCTTGATTTGATTTGGCACTTTATTTTGGCATGAATTTTAACTCTAGTCACACATTGAAAAATTCTTACAAGTCATAAACAAGCATGGGTTTATCTATCTAAAATACTATCACAAAGTTCTCATCTATTTGGATAATAACTGGTAGTTGTGGTGGAAATCATGTGCCTACCAAGAAATACAATGATAATTCGAAGTAAAGGAAAGTGTATATATATTATTTTCTTATGAACTTCACCCACCTCATATTAATAAGTTTTTTATTGCTATGATGGTAATTAGGGAGACCTATGAATTAAAATTTAAATGCATATCATCTACTTATCATATCAAAGAAACTCTTGTATCACCTCGCTTTCTATGCACCCAATTACATATGTAATACTTATATACAAATCAATCAGGATGAGCATATTACAAAATGAAATGAATAGGAAGTTGAAAGCATCATGGTTAGTGTGGGAAATACAAGTGAACTTGTCAAGGATATGGATGCTCACTTGCAGTAGGGCCATGCTTGTATGATATTGAGGCAACTTCATCAGGGCTATGGACACTTATTGACAGTGAAGCAATACCATGACTATAAATATGAGGAACACACTTACGTGGATGTACTAGTTATAAAAGTGAAAACCCCATGTTCAAACCATAGCCAATCAGAAGTGTACGGTTAGTTAAAATAATTATCCTCGATAATTGTTCTCTTTTAAAATGGTATGTTAGATAATAAGTACTTGAAATTTGGATTCATATATTTCATGAAATTTGGCATCATTTTGGTACACATAACTATTGGAAGTTTCCTTAAGTTAATGGGATTATTCTTAATATTCATATTTGCAACAAAGGCCCTAATTTTTTTGACAGAGACAATTGGTTCTTCCAGTGTGTCACCAATAGTTGACACTTTCAACAACTCCTCCTTCATTTTTTAACAAAAATAAAGGCCCCCCCCATTAAAATTTGAACTTGCAAGCTATTTAATTGTTAGATGTTATTTTTTTCTCCTTCGTCTTGGTTTGAGGTTCTACAATTAAGTTGGTTACTATTTGTATATGATGAACTATGATTATTATTTTCCTTTTCACTCCCTTTATGGTGTTTTTTAGGCTTACTTACATATGGAGCCATTGTAGCAATACAAATGTGTAATTTTTCCATCTCTAAAGTGTTGTACACAAAGCCCTCAAGACATCATCTTCTTTAGAAATTGATTTACAAATTCATGATTTCTCTAGGAAGCATCCCCACGGTTCACACACAACATAAAAACCCTGAAGTTTTGTTCAAGAGGAAAGGGGAAAACTCTGAGTTTCATATGCATGAATAGGATGGAACTTCAAATTAATGAAAAGTGGAAACCCCAAATTCCGCTAACCTGGATATCCAGACTCTAGAACAAAAACCCCAAATTAGATGTGCATGCCCCAAATATAAGAAGGCTTACCAATGAAAACCTCAAATTTAAAATGCCCACCTTCTAGAAACCCCAAATTAGTGAACATGTGGATTAACCTTTATTTATATGGATCTATGTGTTATTTACTCTATTTTAATTATTGCATCGGAAATTGTGGCATTTGGGATCTAGGTTTTCAATTTACATTGACATCATTTGTTTTCTATCCAGATATCCAGATCATCTGGGATTCAAAATCCTTTTTTCCACCTTAACTCTCGCTCATCTTCCAATCCGGATCCTGCTACCCAAGAACCTAACATGGTGCATGATATAGAATATGACATGTTATTCGAGATCTAGGCCTTGAACTATCTTTCATCATTTATCCCACTCATATGGACTTCTAATATCTGATATCCGATCTCCCTTCATTTGGTTGAATATCCTGATCACCCAACATCCAAATTCTAGATTCACAGGGGAAGTAATCGTGACCAAAGTTTGTTATGCACACAATGTTCCATAGTTTTCCCAACCTCACTCACAAGCTATATTGGCCTGGAAATTTTCAATATAAACTATAATGAATGCACTCTGACAATTCATATGGAATAAATAAAAGGATTACAGATTAATCACAATTTTTCGCAAGCCATAACTGGAGTTTCCAATGCCCGAATTCGACAAACAAGAAGTTGTTGGAATGATGGGGATATGAAGAAAAATATGGGATAGTTTTTCTTGTTGGATTGACACTAAAAGATACTTGTATTTTGGTTAGTTTTTATAGTTGTATAATGTTTCTTCTTTTGTTTAATTGTAATCAAATTTATATATTCATCATTATACACTATCATTTGACTATGTTCATGTTTAATATGTCCTGACGGGAACACAAAGGTCTTGTGGTTAGCTCTGTTTTATTCAGGTGACATGGTCATTAATGAATAAATTTAGGTGATGAGGAGGAATCAAGAGTTCCATAGAGACAAACATTTTGCGAGAACACATGTAAAACAAATTGTAATTTGTTATGGAGATGGAAGATTTAGATTAGAAAAGGATGAAATTAAAGTACTTAAAATTATGTTTTATTTGTTTCGGAATGGATTCTTCAACTATTTTTGTAACAGAGTATCAAAAACCCTATTAAAAAGAGGAATTATTGTAAACGTAAAACAAACAGAGGAGGTGAAGAACCACCCTAACTAATTATAAAAGGGGATTCCTACTTTAGAATTATGGTGCTAGAAAATCTCAGAACTTGGAATGTATATTTTTACCAAGCTTAATTAAATATTGAAGGTTGTTTGGATCTTGATGATCTAGTATTTTTTTTATCAAGTTTAATAAAGTATTGAAGGATTTTGGGATCTTTTACTTGGACCTCTTTCTAAGGAATTCTTTATGAAGGATGAATACAAGGAGATGTTGATTCATGACCATTTCACGTTGTTGTACATTTTTTGTCAATTCTTTATATTTTACTAATTCACAAAAATATTCATTTATGTCAATTTTTTGTATCAGTAAATATTATTAATTGGTTATGAGTGTGATTGAAAGGACATACTCAATATCATTTATGTGAATTGAATATACTATTAAGGTTTATGTCGTGGAGTATGAATTCTTTCCTATTTCTAGTAATTAAGCTTTACGCCTGCAAATACTTGTTGTTACTGTTAGACTAGGAACAAAGATAGGTTATAATAGTTTTGCATCTGCATAATATATTAGGAATGCATTTAGGATTTATAAGAGTTTAAATGAGAGTGTCTCATTTCGAGAAGCAATCTATTTTATTGGTGGAAACTAGGCTCACATACCAGAATAAATTGTTGTACCAAACTAAATTAGGTCTAAATTGAGATTTGTCATTAGGAAATTCTTCCCTTGTTGTTGCAGGTCATTTTTACATGTCAACAACCTTTTCAAAGACCAAGTGAGAATGGTTATATGTTCCTTAAGTTAGGACCTATGACACTTCCCCCCCATATAAATTCTCTTTATAAAGGCACTTGATTTTTCCCCACACTCACATCATGTAGATAACTTAAAGATGAGGACACAACTCCACAAAGGACGAGCTAGTGTGTAGAATTATGATGGTAATTTTACAAGGCATGATAATGCAAATCTTACTAAACCTATCAACTACCACAAATATGTAATCATGTCCCTTTCTGGTTGTTTGAAATCCTCCCATGAAATCCAATGATATTCTCTCCCATGGTCTAGTAGGTATAGTAAATGGATGATATAAACCTTGTTTTATATTATTGGGTTTGCTAGTATAGAAAAGTATGCATCCTCTAATAAACCGAGTTACATCTTCTTGCATTCTAGGATAATACACATACTTCTGTAAGTTGGAACTATCTTCCCAACAAAAAAATTCCCTACAACTTTGGAGGTGTGAGATTCTCTAATAAGATACAATATGTTACCTTTAGGAACACAAAGCTTGTTTAACTTTTATAGCAACCCATCTTGGAGATTATAGTTATCCTTATTGTCACATTATTTAATACAAACTTGGACTTGTACTTGCTAAAACACCTCTTTAAACTCCTCATATTTTGTGTATGCATCATAAGTGAAAGGCTCCATGTGCACAAGAGTTTTGAAATATATGATATTGGATGTGGGTGGCCTTGAAATCATGTATACAACTTATTAGTGTTTCCCTTATTATATTTTATGATTATATGAAATTTCTAAATAAACCCAATCCAATTATAGGGTTAGTTTTGTTTAAGCTTACGTTGGACCTACAAAAGTTGCAATGGCTAGTCATCAACATGGATGATGGTTTCCTTACCCATTATATAATGTTCCTATTTCTTAACAACTCAAACCGAGGCATAGAGTTATTTTCATATGTGGGGTAGTTCAATAATTTTCCATGGAAAATTTTAGAATGATAGCATATCGGCTTACCTCCCTTCATCAAGATCTCTCCCATAACACATTGAGTTGCATCCATCTTCACTTCAAAAATATTATGTAAATTGTGCCCTAGAAGAACTAGTGCTTGAATATATTTCATCTCATCTCTTCAAAATATTTTCATTGATTCTTCCTTGACTAGAAATTATTATTGTTGGCTATTATAGCATGGAGTGGTGTAGCCATAGCTAAAAAGGATGTGATACAATTTTGGAGGTATTGTGCTTCCCCTACTAAGATACTAACTTTAGTGGCATTAATAGGATTTGGCCACTTGATGATATCCTCCATATTCCCAATATCAATCTTGAGTTCACCTCCATGAATCACATACCCCAAAAACATCAATGACTACTGAGTGAATTTTCATAAGGTTTTCTAGTAGTTGATATTTTTTTAAGGTCTATAATACCTACATGAGATGTGAGATATGCTCTTCCTAGGTAGAGCTATAAACAGATATATCATCTATGTACACTATTACAAATGAATTTAGAAAGGGACATAATACATGTAATACCCCTGTTTCCTCGAGTTTGTAAATATAACTATAACCAGCCAAGAGATTATGGCAGACTAAATATGTGTGAATGTTTCATTTGATGAACCTTTTTATAAAAGGGTCAATGTATGAATTTTCTGATATTAATAGAAATTGGATATGTGTTGCACAATTGTTGAAATGAGGGAGTTTTCCAAGATAGACCATGGATGCTATGAGAGAGATGGTGAGGGAAACCAAGAATGGTTGAGATGACCCTCACCAAACCAGTACCTATTGGGTGTAATTTCTCAATATTCCTCTGACCCATAAATGAATTACCAGTCAAGATGGTAGTTGGAAGGACATGCTCAAGAGTTAATGAGGAGATGTGGTAGAGTACCCATATGTAAGGCTTCCAGGCCTGACCATGAATTGGGGATTCAGACCCATGCAAATTTTCTAAGGAAAGAAATAAAGGAGGTAATTTGGGGGATAGACAGAGATCTGGAAGGAAGCTAAGTAGAGAAAACAATGTCGAGAAGAGAAGAGAGAAGGTTTTTTCAAATCGGGAGTTGAGAGAAAAGATGAGAAGAAAGATTGTTTTGGCTATAATAATCCATGGGCAGGGTTTCTCTACAAGTGGATAAATGAGGCTGACAAGTGACTGAGTAAGTACTCGTGCAAACCTCCTGCTTGGAGTAGAGAAAACCAGTTGTTGATTTCCTGTGGGAGGAGGAGAGTAAACTCTGTCCCTGACTGTCGTGGAGCAAAGAGAAAGAATATCTCTCAAAGCATCATGGTCTAGCTCAAGGGTGGCCAGTGGTAAATCTGTCAGGAGTGGTTGTGCCTATGGTTGGGAGGAAACAAACACCCCTTTTATCACTCACTTCACATTTTCCAGTTTTGATAAGTATTTTCATACTCTATGTAATATATTGGATGCGATGATTGAATGTTTGTGTTTATGGTTAAGTATTGCAGTATTTGAACAGTTATTAGAAATGCTCATTTGCTTCTGTAAACTGCTATATTTACATGGTCTTTGATTTACCTCAGTTTAGTCGTTATATAGTTATGGGATGTAAATCCACAGAAGAGTCGGGGTAGCATTAACTGAAACATCTAAGTCCTGCTGACCCTTTGAGTTTACCTTAGCAGGAATGTCAAGTTCAACTCTATGGAAGAAGGGCATTTCCTTCAGACTATCCACCCATGTGACCGAGGGCTCATATCCATGGCCTTAATCAAGTCTTGACTAAGAGATGAGTGCAGCCTAGAATCCAAATATGATCCCATATGACCCAGGGTTGGAAACCCTCACTAAGCTCGAAAGGAGAGAAGTTACTTTGGCTTCAAGACTTATGACTCCAAAAACCTCGAAAATAACCTAAGGCCAAAGTCAGGAATTGATGAGGGTCATAGATCTGGGGATCCCGTGGAGATCTCTATCAGTCGTTAGATCAGAGTTAGGAAGGGTATCGTTAAGTACTTCGAGAGAATAGGAGTGGTCTAACACCAAAAATCCTGAACGTCAGAGTTGTGAAGTCAATCTGGACTATTGAGAATAGAGGGACATGTGTCCACAAATCAACGACTATCCAAAAGTTTGGGTATTTTATGGTATCAATGTGAAGATATAGGGGCGTAGAATGTCAAATTTAGAGCTTATGAAGTAACGTTGACCGTCGATCCTCAGATCCTTCGAGATCCCTCTCATTCGTCAATCTAAGGACTCCATTGAGAACCCCTCTCAACTGCCCAACCAACCGGGAACGCATCATGGAGTGACACGTCGCCCTTACTTGTCCCCTGTCAAAATTCACCCATTAGACTAAAACTATTGGATGAGAGGCCACATGGCAGGATATTCTACAGTCCGGACACTTAGTATTCCAGAGGAACTTGGCCAAGAGTCTTCAGAGTGTGAAAACCTCCGAAGTTGTGAACGACGAAGTGAATCTCAACTGTTCATAGGATGAGGATATGTGGTGCTAGATTAGAGAGTCCAGATACTTGGCTCTTCGTGGGATTCATGATGTGAGGAGTTGGTAAGATCTAAAGCTCAGAGTTGTGAGATAATGGGAGTCGAGGATCTATGGATCTACATGGATAGATCTCAACCATGAGATTTGAAAGAAGTGAGAATATTGTATGTCAGGGGTTGACGTGGCTCACTGACGTCATCTAGGCTAACGTGGATCCACAAATAAGGTACCACGTGTCACCAAGATATAGGTGATTCATAGGCCCCTGATGGCTATTAGAGCATGATGCGTGTCACACCCTATGAGGACACGTGTCACCCCTGGCCCTCACCGCGTGTCAACTTTTGGTTCATGCATACTTGGCCAACGTGGTTGGTGACATGACCGGGACCACAGGACTTTGGGATTTCAGAAGATTTGGGGCATAGTATAGTAAAGGGACGTTCAATGTCAATTGCCAATCTTCGAACACCAAACATTCAACGACGATCACCGATTGATGAATGCCAAAATGTTCAACGTTGATTTCCAATTGACGAACGTTGAAACATTCAACGTCGATTGTCGATTGTTGAACGTTGAAAAAGTTACATTCAACGTAAAACATTGAACGCCGATTTTCGAATGGCTAAGGCCACATGGAGAGATTTCAGGACTTAGGGGAGTAAGAAAAAGGGGCGTTTTGATCCATATTTAGGAGTGGAATGAACTGATTAATAGACTGAATACAATAACAAAGAGATATGAAGAATAAGACAAATATCCAGTGAACAATATCTTCTATTAAATAATGAAATAGGCTGAAAGTGTAAAACTGCAGAATTGAAACACTTGCTCGAATGGTGGTAGTTATCTCTGAGAAGAGATGTGGCTGCTACACACATCCATCTGAGCAGAATGGATTACAATGAGGCTCCAGAGGCCTTTTTGATATTACTCATGAATGCCAAAACCCTAGACATCCAAAAACCTAACCCTAGAAGGTGAAATGCCAAACACTATGTGGGCCATATGGGTAAGTGTAAGTTTTAAACCTGTGAATTAAAGAAATGCATATAGATTCTTAAGCAAAACAAAATTTAATCAATGGCTCATACACAGAGTACATAGAGATTTTATACCGGAAACCCTGAACCGGGAAAACCTTTCTTATATTCATTATATCAAATTTCACCATTCACCATACAATATATATATACAATGTTTTTAGGTATTCCGTAGATACCAAAACCCTAATCCCTTAATCTGGTATTAATTTACAAAATTGCTAAAAATAGCAAAAACCGCCCAAAAAAAAATTTYGGGGCGCTGCCCTGGGCTACCGCTCATTGTCGAATGGTGCATGTAACCAGGAGGGGGGGGAGGGGCGACATACCTGCCCCACCTGGGACCCCCCTAGGAAAGTGCCTGGTGCACACGACACCTAGGGCACTGCTAGAGGGATCGTCAGACACAGTTGTCATATCTAAYGCGCCCACATACACACATGCAAACAATATAACACACACCCAACAGTAAGTTGGTGTAATTTGGCACCTCAACTTCCAAGGGTCGTAAATTTTGAATACGACCTTTGTTTTAGGTGCATGATAGCCCATTGGAAAGGTCCTTAAGATAGATACACATTCCATCGTCAAACTCTAACTCTGTTTACAATTTGACTGTGGCGAGCCAAAAAACAATGTTTAGGGCCCCAAAATGGCCCTAGAATTACATCAAGATGTGCTAACATGAAAACATACAAAATAAGCCAGTTGGATTAGGTGAGAGGCCACCTATATCCACCTAGAGGATGTATGGGGTTTCAGACAACCCCAAAAGTGTAGAACCTATAATTACAAAGCAGTATAGAAGAACGTGTTGAACAAAAATAGACACAAGGAGCCAGTTGGAATAGGTGGGTCGCCACCAATATCCACCTAGATCAATCCTCCCCCCTTAGGAAGAAATGGTCTTCATTGCATTGAGTTCCCCCATCACATGAGGAAACTTCTGCTAGATTTGGCCCCAGGTGAGCCACTTGCCCTGGTGTAGGAGTTGCACTGCCTTGATAACCTGATAAAGCTGGATCTGTTGTTGGTGAGTGCCATTGAGCTATGTGTCCACTAGCTGGTCAGGGGATGCTTGTTCCATGTAGTCAAGGTTGAGATATGTTGGTGTCAGTTTTTCTGCAATCTCGGAGGTGTCCAATAATAGTGGAAAATATGGCCGAAGGAGGTCCACATTGAATACTGGATGCAAACCAAGGAAGGGTGGAGTGTTGAGCTCAAAAGAATTGCTACCCATAGAATTTGTGATAGTGTAAGGCCCATAATGAAGTGGGCAAAGCTTCTGATGGGGTCCAATGAGATGCTCCTTTTGCAAATGTAACCATACTTTGTCGCCAACCTGAAACTAGTGTGGTACCCTGTGTTGATCATGACACTGCTTGTACTTAGCATTGGATTTTTAAAAAATCTCCTAGACCTATTGGCAGATGTGATGAATCCGCTCAATGAATCTGGTGGCTTTGTCGATCGTAGACTGGTCAGGGGAAGAGTTTGTTTGTGAAGTGGAAAGAGGAAATGAAACATCAATGGGTCCCAAGGGTTGGAATCCTAGACCCACCTGAAATGGGCTATGGTTAGTGGAACTAAGAAGAGCCTTGTTGTAACTGTGTTGGACATAGGGGAGACTCTCGTAACATGTATGGGGATGCTTAGAATTGTACATGCATAGGATGTGCACAATCATCTGATTGAAAACCTCTGTTTGGCCATCGGTTTGGGGGTGGAAAACAATGGATTTTGTGAGCTTAGTGTCCAATAGAGACCAGAGACTCGACCAAACGATGCTGAGGAACCTGTTGTATCGGTCGGAGATGATGGTCTGTGGTATCCCAAAGTGGACCCACACTCATTCGAAGAAGATCTTGGTAGTATATGTTGTTGTGACATTCTTCTTACAGGCTGTGAGGATGGCCATCTTCAAAAACTGGTCAACGACCACAAACAAGCAGTCGTTTCCGTGCTTGGTGGACGACAAGCCAGACATCTAATCCATTGAGATGGATTCCCAAGGCTTCTCAGAAATAGGAAGAGGGGTGTATAAGCCTTGATTCTTAATGGATGGCTTGGAAATGGCACATGCAGTGCAATATCTGATATACTTTCTAATGTCGTCTCGAAGTTTTGGCCAATAAAAATGTTTTTGAAGAATGACCACAATTTTCTCTATGCCAAAATATCTTGCCACCTGACTGTAGTGGGCTTCCCAAATGATCTTTGCACGCTCGCTTGCAGGAACATAGAGATGGCCTGGGTGGAATAAGAGTTCATCCTGAATGTGAAAATCAGTGACAGTTGCACCTGTACCCAAGAGTTGATATGTGGTAGTGAAGTTTGGATATTGCTGATAAAGTTGGGGCCACTCAGATGCTTCATGTCCATAGGAATGGAGCACAGTGGTGAGTGCAACCACAGGAGGTTGACTGAGGTAGTCAGTGACATGATTGGAGATACCTTTCTTATACTTGATGTTGAGATGGAACTGTTGCAGGTAGGTGGACCACTTTTGATGGTGATCATTCTACAATTTCCCTTGTGTCTGTATGAATTGCAGAGGCTTCTGATCAGTGTGTATGATCGTCTCTTTCCCCATAATGTAATGTTTCCATTGACGAAAGGCTTGTACAATGGAATACATTTCCTTGTCATAGGTGGGGTATTTACGGATAGTATTGGAGAGTGTCTCACTATGGTATGCCACCGGATGCCCGCGTCGAGTGAGAACTGTGCCCACAACATAGTTAGATGCATCAGTCTCAATCTCTAATGGTTGATGCATATCGGGCAAGGGGAGGACTGGAGATGAAAACAAGAGATGCTTCAGATCATCAAATTCTCAGTGTTTCTCATTCCCCCACACGAAATTGGGCCTACCACTGCCCTTAGTCACCTTGTTGAGGGCCCATGCAATATGGTAAAATCCCAAAACGAACCGTTAGTAGAAGTTGGCTAGTCCCAAGAAGCTCCGAAGATCGGTCAATGTGGTCGGGGATGGATAGTCACGAATGGCTTGGATATTAGCTGGATCAACATGTACCCCATGCTCATCAACAATGTAGCCCAAGTATTGGACCTTGTTCATGCCAAAAGAGCATTTTTCCAAGTTGGCATAAATCTGGTGTTGCCGCAGAGTGCTCAAAACCTGCTCAATATGTCGCATCTTCTCCTCCCACGTTATGTTGAAGATGAGAATGTCATCTAAATATACCACCACAAAGGAGTTGGTGAAGGGTCTCAATACATCATCCATCAACCTCATGAAAGTTTTTGGTTCATTTGTTAAGCCAAAGGGAATGACTAGCCATTCGGAGAGACCTTCTTTAGGCTTGAAGGTTGTCTTCCATACATCAATTGGTTCGATGGGAACCTGGTGGTAGCCAGAATTTAGGTCATTATTGTTGAAGAACTTTGCCCCCTTGATTTGGTCAAGAAGGTCATCAATCCTAGGAATGGGGTAGTGGTTCTGGTCTGTGATTTTGTTTAAGTCTATGTAATCAATGAAAAGTCACCAAGTCCCATCCTTCTTCTACACCAATACAATCGGGCTTCCGCAGGGGGAGGAGCTAGGTCTGATGTTCCCATTTTGAAGAAGCTCTTGGATCTGATGCATGATTTCATCATTCTCCATCAACGAGCACTGATATACTGGTCCATTATGTACTAGAGGTGCGTCGGGGGTCAGATCAATTAGATGCTTGACTTGGCAGTTTGTTGGTACCCCTGTAGGTGAGGCGAAGATGTCTCTGTATTCTTCCACGATCCCATCCACTTGCTTCTATTGAAAAGAGAGGCACTATGTAGAAGCTAGAGATGTGGCACTGACCTTCTGCTTATTGTGAGCATATATAACAAAGAAGATGAACTTCCTGGTCTGTGAAATGACCTTACTACATTTCTCAACAGAGATTAAAGAAATAGTAGTAGGCGACACTACCTCTGAGATCCTGTACAATTGTCTACCCAAAGTAATAATAACACTGCGGGGTCTAGACTCATACACAACATGATGCTTCCACAAATATGTTTGTCTTAAAATAACATCACAAACTTCAAGGGGAGAAATATCACACAATACCTCATCTTTGAAAGGCTTGATGTTGCAGGGAAGATGACATTGTTGGCTGACATAGAGATCTCTTCCTTAACGAAGCTACCTGATGGTTTAGGGTTGCAGGTGCGGTGCCATTTGAAGGTCCATCCGCTTGATGACCTCTGCTGAAATTAGGCTCTTCTGACTACTGTTGTCGACAATGAAATGAATGGGAGCCCCCTTGACCCACATCTGCAAGTGAAAGAGGCATTCCCCTTCCTCTAGTTCTTTTGGTTCACTTGGCCAAACTTTAGTGGTAGTGACAGTGGCACTGGGTTAAGCATCAATAATCCATTTCCTTCCTTCAGGATTTGAATCAAAATCAGGATTAGCCTCTAACTCGGAAGCCTTTAGCTCAACCATGAGGGACTGCTTGGAGTGACATTCTTCGGTGTTGTGCCAAGGACTTTTATGGTACTCACACCATTTTCCCATGTCCTTATTTGTCTTCTCATCACCCTTCTTGTGTTGCGTCTTGGAAGGATTGTCCTGAGGATGACCATCTTGACTTGGTACCTTGTTGTGTGGGTTGGGGTTGCCTTTTCCCTACTTCGGCTGTGAGGGGTTTGCAGATCCAAACTCTCATCATTTCTGCTTAAACTTTTGCTCGATCTTGATAGTGTATCTATAAGCCTTTCCCAATGAGGCGATGACTAGGAAATCCATTTTTGTTTGAATGTATCTATGCAAAAAACCATATTATTTGGGCACTAGATGATGCTCAGAGTCTTTGATACCCAATTTGGTGCATAGGGTATGAAACATATTGGTGAAATCTGGTACTATCAGGTCCCTTTCTTGACGTAGGGTGGTCCATCTAGTGTATTGGTCCTCGTAAATTCCAAATGGGTAGTATTGTTCTTTAATGACATCCTAGAAGGAATCCCATGTAGGGGCCACCACAAACATTGTATATTCCTCCACAACCCTTTTCTCAGAGTAAGTATCCCAGCAGTATTTAACATCTGGAATGACCTTGAGGAGTGCAAAAGTGATCTTTAAGTTGTCATTATTTTCTATACTAAGGGCTTAACTAGACTTTTTAGGAAGGGAGTAAGGTAGTTTATCGCCCTTTAAACCCCTTAATGTGGTCTTTATGCAACTCATCCATGAGCCCAAACAGGCCAAGTGTTGTAACCATGCTCTGATACCAATTTGTAACACACCCACCCTTCTGAAGGAGCTTCTATATTGTAAAGCCTCTAAATTATCGTTTTTAACCTCTTGCGTGGACAAGCACCAGGCACAAGCCCCCCCTCCATGTGACCACTACCCATGACCACAAACCTAACTAAAAGGCGCTTCGTGACTCCTGTCGTCAGGTATTCACATACGAGCCAACCTTGACTCACTCGACTCCCAAACTCCCAAACTAAGAGCCTAGCTTAGCGCTAGCTCCGTTCCTTAACCTCCATCCATGTGACCCCTCGTTACGACTCAGGGCCCAAACCTCAAGCTCTTTGGGACTTTGTGTTAAACAAAGATGGAAATTAGTCCATCTCCTTTCCTTGGAATCCTGAAATCTGAACTCCCAATGTCAGATCAACAGTCCACAATCTCCTGCGACCCAATGACTTAGATCGACTCTTCGCGAATCAGGATTTCACGTTTCACAAAGATGGAGGGTCACTCACCTTCCTTTTCCTGATCCCCGATATCTCTTTGGAAAATCAACGGTCCACGCCCTCCCTTCGATCGACGGTTGCGATCAAATCAAAAACTCGGACTTCATGAGTTCTCATGATTCCTAACTCTGACTTCCTGAGTTGCGAATCAGTGAAATGTTGATCTCTCGCCACGTGTCCCTTCACGACGGACAACTAGGATTGTTGCGGCTCCCATCTCCTCAGTTATTCTTCTCTACTCCTTGAAAATCTTTCGAGGTCTGAATCCTCGAACTCTCGGATCTGTTGCCACCTATCCTCTGACGATGGATGGTTCCGATTAACTTTGAAACTTTGGGACTTCGCAAAATTCCACTCTCCTATGCACTTTCAAAGGGTTAGACCTCGTACACTTTCCTTTGAATATCACGGGTATGGTCCTCCGTGAATAGATCTGACGAACATGATCTATTCTCTCCCTGTGCATGAACTTTGAACTCGCATATACAACGATTGAGGTGGGTCTTGAAGGATCCATAGATCAACGGTCCACATTACTTCGCGACTTCGGGTTTCAGAGTTTTTTTGCACCAACCCATAACCTTCCCGATATGCACACTCAGAACTCGTGGATCCGAGGTGCTAGAAGGGGTTAACTCCCACACTCTTTCTCATAGACAACGACCATGACAACCCTTGGCTCCTTCTAGATGGATCTCGTTCGTCTGTCCTTCAGACAAGGAAAACCTTTCCCCTTTCATTATTTTCCTATCACTACTTTCATGAGTTCTCACCCCAAATGGTTTAGGGACTTGGGACTGGAAATTCACATGGCATGGGGGGTCAGGGGAGGGTATTCTCTTCATATGGGTGGTTTTGAGTCTACATGATGTTTCCTATCTCGACCATTTTATGACTTATGCCCGGGAAGCCCTTCGGAGTGAAGCTGGGCATACAGTCTATCAATGGGAAGTATGAGTTCCCAAGGAGATGGAAGCATACACAAAACACAACCATTTAACACAGAGATGTTGATACATGCATATACATATATGTAAAAACCAAGAAAGAATTCATCATTCTAACTCAACAATTAAGGCCGAGAAAAGACTTATCATAATCAGACAATGTGAAGCAACTACTGGAAGGGGTGCCTGTTTCAACCCAACCATCGGCTCAATCACTCCAAACAGATTTACCACTAGCCACCCCTGAGCTAGACCACGATTCTCTGCAACACAACCTTTTCTTCTCGCTCAACCACAATAGGGACAGAAGTTACTCTCCTCTTTCCCCAGGATCCTGGCAATGGTTTATACGATACCGAGCAAGGAGGACTAGCCTCATTTATCATCTTGTATCATAACCTTCTCTTTCATTTCCTGTTTTCAGAAGGCTTAGTTTTTCCATTCTTCCTTGAATCCCCAAGATTCACTTCCCATCTCTGCACTCTTTGCAAGCGTATTCTTCCCCTTGCCCACCACACCTTCCCTTCTCGCCTCTTTCAACAGGGTCGCGTGTGGCCTGAATTCCCTGTCAGTGGTCAAGTATGGAAGCCTTACAGATGAGTGCTTATACACCACATCCCTCATTAACTCTTGAGGGGGTCCTCCCACCCACCAGCCTTACTGTAATTCATTCCTAGGCCAGAGGACGGTGATTTACTCTATTTTAATTATTTCATTGGAAATTGTGGCATTTGGGATCTAGGTTTTCAATTTACATTGACATCATTTGTTTTCTATCCAGATATCCAAATCATCTGGGATTCAGAATCCTTTTTTCCACCTTACCTCTTGTTCATCTTCCAATCTAGATCCTGCTACGCAAGAACCTAACGTAGTGCATGATATAGAATATGGTGTGTTATTCGGGATCTAGGCCTTGAACTCTCTTTCCTCATTTATCCCACTCATATGGACTTCTAATATCTGATATCCGATCTCCCTTCATTTGGTTGAATATCCTGATCACCCAACATCCAAATTCTGGATTCATAGGGGAAGTAATTGTGACCAAAGTTTGTTATGCACACAGTGTTCCATAGTTTTCCCAACCTCACTCACAAGCTATATTGGCTCGGAAATTTTCATTATAAACTATAATGAATGCACTCTGACAATTCATGTGGAATAAATAAAAGGATTACAGATTAATCACATTTTTTTGCAAGCCATAACTGGAGTTTCCAATGCTCGAATTCGACAAACAAGAACTTGTTGGAAAGATGGGGATATGAAGAAAAATATGGGATAGTTTTTCTTGTTGGATTGACACTAAAATATGCTTGTATTTTGGTTAGTTTTTATAGTTGTATAATGTTTCTTCTTTTGTTTAATTGTAATCAAATTTATATATTCATCATTATACACTATCATTTGACTATGTTCATGTTTACTATGTCCTAACAGGAACACAAAGGTCTTGTGGTTAGCTCTGTTTTATTCAGGTGACATGGTCATTAATGAATAAATTTAGGTGACGAGGAGGAATCAAGAGTTCCAGAAAGACAAACATTTTGCGAGAACACGTGTAAAACAAATTGTTATTTGTTATGGAGTTGGAAGATTTAAATTGGAAAAGGATGAAATTAATGTACTTAAAATTATGTTTTATTTGTTTTGGAATGGATTCTTCAACTATTTTTGTAACAGAGTATCAAAAACCCTGTTAAAAAGAGGAATTATTGTAAACGTAAAACAAACAGGGGAGGTGAAGAACCACCCTAACTGATTATAAAAGGGGATTCTTGCTTTAGAATTATGGTGCTAGAACATCTCATAACTTGGCATGTATATTTTTACCAAGCTTAATTAAATATTGAAGGTTGTTTGTATCTTGATGATCTAGAATTTTTCTAGTATTTTTTTATCAAGTTTAACAAAGTATTGAAGGATTTTGGGATTTTTTACTTGGACCTCTTTCTAAGGAATTTTTTATGAAGGATGAATACAAGGAGATGTTGATTCATGACCATTTCATGTTGTTGTACATTTTTTGTCAATTGTTTATATTTTACTAATTCACACAAATATTCATTTATGTCAATTTTTTCTATCAGTAAAATATTATTAATTGGTTATGAGTGTGATTGAAAGGACATACTCAATATCATTTATGTGAATTGAATATACTATTAAGGGTTATGTCGTGGAGTGTGAATTCTTTCCTATTTCTARTAATTAAGCTTTACACCTACAAATACTTGTTGTTACTGTTAAACTAAGAACAAACTTAGGTTATAATAGTTTTGCATATGCATAATAGATTAGGAATGCATTTAGGATTTATAAGAGTTTAAATGAKAAAGTCTCATTTTGAGAAGCAATCTATTTTATTGGTGGAAACCATGCCCACATACCAGAATAAATTGTCATACCAAACTAAATTAGGTCTAATTGAGATTTGTCATTAGAAAATTGTTCCCTTGTTGATGCAAGTCATTTTTACCTGTCAACAACCCTTCCAAAGACCAAGTGAGAATAGTTATATCTTCCTTAAGTTAGGACCTATGACACTTCCCCCCCATATAAATTCTCCTTATAAAGGCACTTGATTTTTCCCCACACTCACATCATGTAGATAACTTAAAGATGAGGAAACAACTCCACAAAGGACGAGTTAGTGTGTAGAATTATGATGGTAATTTTACAAGGCATGATAATGCAAATCTTACTAAACCTATCAACTACCACAAGTATGTAATCATGTCCCTTTCTGGTTGTGTGAAAGCCTCCCATGAAATCCAAGGATATTCTCTCCCATGGTCTAGTAGGTATAGTAAATGGATGATATAAACCTTGTTTTATATTACTGGGTTTGCTAGTATAGCAAAGTATGCATCCTCTAATAAAATGATTTACATCTTCTTGCATTCTAGGACAATACACATACCTCTGTAAGTTGGAAACTATCTTCCCAACAAAAAAATTCCATACAACTTTGGAGGTGTGAGATTCTCTAATAAGATACAATATTTTACCTTTAGGAAGACAAAGCTTGTTTAACTTTTATAGCAACCCATCTTGGAGATTATAGTTATCCTTATTGTCACATTATTTTATACAAACTTGGACTTGTACTTTCTAAAACACCTCTTTAAACTCCTCATATTTTGTGTATACATCATAAGTGAAAGGCTCCATGTGCACAAGAGTTCTGAAATATATGATCTTGGATGTGGGTGGCCTTGAAAGCATGTATACAACTTATTAGTGATGCCCTTGTTATATTTTATGATTATATGAAATTTATAAATAAACCCTATCCAATTATAGGGTTAGTTTTGTTTAAGCTTACGTTGGACCTACAAATACTGTAATGGCTAGTCATCAACATGATGATGGTTTCCTTACCCATTATATAGTGTTTCTATTTCTTAACAACTCGAACCGAGGCATAGAGTTATTTTCATATGTAGGGTAGTTCAATAATTTTCCATGGAAAATTTTAGAATGATAGCATATCGGCTTACCTCCCTTCATCAAGACCTCTCCCATAACACATTGAGTTGCATCCATCTTCACTTCAAAAATATTATGCAAATTGTTCCCTAGAAGAACTAGTGCTGAACTATATTTCATTTCATCTCTTCAAAATATTTTCATTGATTCTTCCTTGACTAGGAACTATTATTGTTGGCTATTATGGCATGGAGTGGTGTAGCCATAGCTAAAAAGGATGTTATACCATTTTGGAGGTATTGTGCTTCCCCCACTAAGATACTAACTTTAGTGACATTAATAGGATTTGGCCACTTGATGATATCCTCCATATTCCCAATATCAATCTTGAGTTCACCTCCATGAATCACATACCCCAAATACATCAATGACTACTGAGTGAATTTTCATAAGGTTTTCCAGTAGTTGATATTTTTTTAAGGTCTATAATACCTACATGAGATGTGAGATATTCTCTTCCTAGGTAGAGCTGCTATAAACCGATATATCATCTATGTACACTATTACAAATGAATTTATAAAGGGACATAATACATGTAATACCCATGTTTCCTTGAGTTTGTAAATATAACTATAACCAGCCAAGAGACTATGGTAGACTAAATATGTGTGAATGTTTCATTTGATGAACCTTTGTATAAAATGGTCAATGTATGAATTTTTTGTTATTAATAGAAATTGGATATGTGTTGCACAATTGTTGAAAGGAGGGAGTTTTCCAAGATAGACCATGGATGCTATGAGAGAGATGGTGAGGGAAACCAAGAATGGTTGAGATGACCCTCACCAAACCAGTACCTACTGGGTGTAATTTATCAATAATCCTCTGACCTATAAATTAATTACCAGTCAGGCTGGTACTTGGAAGGACATCCTCAAGAGTTAATGAGGAGATGCGATAGAGTACTCATATGTAAGGCTTCCAGGCTTGACCATGAATTGGGGATTCAGACCCACACAAATTTGTTGAGGAAGGAAAGAAAGGAGGTAATTCGAGGGACAGAGAAAGATCTGCAAGGAAGCAGAGTAGAGAAAAAAATGTCGAGAAGAGAAGAGAGCAGGTTTTTTCGACTCGAGAGTTGAGAGAAAAGATGAGAATAAATTTCGTTTTGGATGTAAGAATCCATGGGCAAGGTTTCTCTACAAGTGGATAAACGAGGATGACGAGTGGCTGAGTAAGTACTTGCACAGACCTCCTTGCTTGGAGTAGAGAAAATCAATTGTCGATTTCTTATGGGAGGAGGAGAGTAACCTATGTCCCCAACTATCATGGAGCAAAGAGAAAGAATCTCTCTCATAGCATCATGGTCTAGCTCAGGAGTGGCCAATGATAAATCCGTCAGGAGTGGTTGTGGCTATGGTTGCGAGGAAACAAACACCCCTTTTATCACTCGCTTCACATTTTCCAGTTTTGATAAGTATTTTCATACTCTATGTAATATATTGGATGCAATGATTGAATGTCTGTGTTTATGGTTAAGTCTTGCAGTATTTGAATAGTTATTAGAAATGCTCATTTGCTTCTGTAAACTTCTATATTTACATGGTCTTTGATTTACCTCAGTTTAGTCGTTAGATAGTTATGGGATGTAAATCTGCAGGAGATTCAGGGTATAATTAATTGAAACGTCTAAGTCCTGCCAACCCTTTGAGTTTACCTTAGCGAGAATGTCAAGTTCAACTCTGTGGTAGAAGGGAATTTCCTTCATACTATCCACCCATGTGACTGAGGGCTCATATCGATGGCCTTAATCAAGTCTTGACTAAGATATGGGTGCATCCAGGAATCCAAATATGATCCCATATGACCCAGGGTTGGAAACCCTCGCTAAGCTCGAAAGGAGTGAAGCTAATTTGGCTTCAAGATTTATGACTCCTGAAACCTCAAAAACAACCGAAGGCCGAAGTTGGGAATTGATGAGGGTCGTAGATGTGGGGATCCTGTGGAGATCTCTCTCAACCATTAGATCGGACTTAGGAGGGGTATCATTAAGTACTTCGGGAGAATAGGAGTGGTCTAACGTCGAAAATCCCAAATGTTAGAGTTGTGAAGTCAATCTGGACCGTTGAGAATAGAGGGACGTGTGTCCATAGATCAATGACTATCCGAAAGTTTGGGTATTTTATGGTATCAATATGAAGATATAGGGGCGTAGAATGTTGAATGTCGAACTTCTGAAGTAACATTGACCGCGATCCTCGGATCCTTCGAGATCCCTCTCATTCGTCAATCTAAGGAATCCATTGAGAACCCCTCTCAACTGCCCAACCAGCTGGGAACGCGTCATGGAGTGACACGTGGCCCCTACTTATCCCCTGTCAAAATTCACCCATTAGACTACAACTATTGGATGAGAGGCCACGTGGCAGAATATTCTACAGTCCAGAGACTTAGAACTCCAGAGGAACTTGACCAAGAGTCTTCAGAGTGTGAAAACCTCTGATGTTGTGAACGACGAAGTGAATCTCAACCGTTCATAGGATAAGGACATGTGGTGGTAGATTAGAGAGTCCAGATACTTGGCTCTTCGAGGGATTCATGATGTGAGGAGTTGGCAAGCTATGAAGCTCGAAGCTGCGAGGTAACGAGAGCTGTGGATATATGGCTCTACATGGACAGATCTCAACCATGAGGTTTGAAAGAAGTGAGAATATTGTATGTCAGGGGTTGACGTGGCTTACTAACGTCATCTAGGGTGAGGTGGACCCACAAATAAGGTACCACATGTCACCGAGATATGGATGATTCATAGGCCCCTCATGCCTATTAGAGCATGATGCGTGTCACACCCTAATGAGGACATGTGTCACCCCTGGCCCTCGCCGTGTGTCAGCTTTTGGTTCATGCCTGCTTGGCCAACGTGGTTGGTGATGCGAATGGGACTATAGGACTTTGGGATTTCAGAAGATTTGGGGCATAGTATAGTAAAGGGATGTTCAACGTCGATCGCCGATCTCCTAACACCGAACTTTCAACGACGATCGTCGATTGATGAATGTTGAAAAGTTCAATGTTGATTGTCGATTGTCGAACACTGAAACATTCAATGTCGATTGTCGATTGTTGAACACTAAAAAAGGATCGTTCAACGTAAAATGTTGAACGTCGATTTTCAAATGGATAAGGCCACATGGCGAGATTTTGGTACTTTGGGGAGTAAGAAAAAGGGGCGTTTTGATCCGGATTTAGGAGTGGAACGAACTGATTAATAGACTGAATACAATAAACACATAGATATGAGGAATAACACAAATATCCAATGAACAATATATTCTATTAAATAATGAAATACGCTGAAATTGTAAAACTGCAGAACTGAAACACTTGCTCGAATGGTGGTAGTTATCTCTGAGAAGAGATGTGGCTGCTACAGGAATCCGTCTGAGAAGAATGGATTACAATGAGGCTCTAGAAGCCTTTTTGATATTACTCATGAATTCCAAAACCCTAGACATCCAAAAACCTAACCCTAGAAGGTGAAATGCCAAACGCTATTGGGCCCTATGGGTAAGTTGGTGTAATTTGGTACCTCAACTTCCAAGGGTCGTAAATTTTGAATACGACCTATGTTTTAGGTTCATGATAGCCCATTGGAAAGGTCTTTAAGATAGCTACACATTCCATTGTCAAACTCTGACTTTGTCTAAAGTTTGACAGTGGCTAGCCAAAAAACAACGTTTAGGGCCCCAAAACGGCCCTGGAAGTACATCAAGATGTGCTGACATGAAAACATACAAAATAAGCCAGTTGGATTAGGTGAGAGGCCACCTGTATCCACCTAGAGGATGTGTGGGGCTTCAGAAAACCCCAGAAGTGTAGAACCCACAATTACAAAGAAGTATAGAAGAACATGTTGAACAAAAATAGACATGAGGATCCAGTTGGAATAGGTGGGTCACCACAAATATCCACCTGGATCAATCCTCCGCCCTTAGGAATCAATGGTCTCCATTGCATTGAGTTCCCCCATCACGTGAGGAAAATTCTGTTGGATTTGGCCCCGAGTGAGCCACTTGCCCTAGTATAGGAGTTGCCCTGCCTTGACAACCCGATAAAGATGGATCTGTTGCTGGCGAGTGCCATTGACCTTTGTGTCCACTAGTTGGTCAGGGGATGCTTGTTCCATGTAGTCAAGGTTGAGATATGTTGGTGTCAATTTTTTTACAATCTCGAGGGTGTCCAATAACAGTGGAAAATATGGTTGAAGGAGGTCCACATTAAATATTGGATGAAGACCAAGGAAGGGTGGAGTGTTGAGCTCAAAATCATTGCTACCCACAGACTTGGTGATAGTGTAAGGCCCATAATGAAGTGGGCGAAGCTTTCGATGGGGCCCGATGAGATGCTCCTTCTACAAATGTAACAATACTTTGTCGCCAAACTGAAACTGGTGTGGTGCCTTGTGTTGATCATGACACTACTTGTACTTAGCATTGGATTTTTAAAAAATCTCTTGGACCTGTTGGTGAATGTGATGAATCTACTCAATGAATCTAGTGGCTTTGTCGATCGTAGACTGATCAGGGGAAGATTATGTCTGTGTGGTGGAAAGAGGAAGTGAAACATCAATGGGTCCCAAGGGTTAGAATACAAGACCCACTTGAAATGGGATATGGTTGGTGGAACTATGAAGAGCCTTGTTGTAACTGTGTTGGACATATGGGAGACTCTCGTAACATGTACGGGGATGCTTAGAATTGTACATGCACAGTATGTGCACAATCATCCGATTGACAACCTCTGTTTGGCCATCGGTTTGGGGGTGGAAAACAATGGGTTTTGTGAGCTTGGTGTCCATCAGAGACCAGAGACTCGACCAAAAGATGTTGAGGAACCTGTTGTCTCGGTCGGAGATGATGGTCTGCGGTATCCAAAAGTGGACCCACACTCGTTCGAATAAGAGCTTGGCAGTATATGTCGTTGTGGCATTCTTCTCACAAGCTGTGAGGATGGCCATCTTTGAAAACCGATCAACGACCACAAACAAGAAGTCATTTTCGTGCTTGGTGGATGACAAGCCAAACATGTAATCCATTGAGATGGATTCCCAAGGCTTAACGGGAATAGGAAGAGGGGTGTATAAGCCTTACTTCTTAATGGCTGGCTTGGAAATGGCACATGCAGTGCAATATCTGATATACTTTCTGACATCCTCTCGAAGTTTTGGCCAATAAAAATGTTTCTGAAGAATGACCACAGTTTTCTCTATGCCAAAATATCCTGCCACCCAACTATAGTAGGCTTCCCAAATCATCTTTGCATGCTCTCTTGTAGGAACATAGAGATGGCCCAGGTGGAATAAGAATTCATCCTGAATGTGAAAATCAGTGACAGTTGTGCTTGTACCCAAGAGTTGATATGTGGTAGCGAAGTTCAGATCTTGTTGATAAAGTTGGGGCCACTAAGATGCTTCGTGTCCATAGGAATGGAGCACAGTGGTGAGTGAAACCACAGGAGGCTAACTGAGGCAGCCATTGACATGATTCGAGATACCTTTCTTATACTTGATGTTGAGATGGAACTGCTGCAGGTAGGTGGACCACTTCTGATGGTGATCATTCTGCAATTTCCCCTATGTCTGTATGAAATACAGAGGCTTCTGATCAGTGTGTATGATCGTCTCTTTCCCCATAATGTAATGTTTCCATTGACGAAAGTCTTGTACAATGGAATACATTTCCTTGTCATAGGCAGGGTATTTCCAGACAGTATCGGAGAGTGTCTCACTATGGTATACCACCGGATGCCCATGCCGAGTGAGAACTATGCCTACAACATAGTTAGATGCATCAATCTCAATCTCGAATGGTTGAGGTTGATCGAGAAAGGAGAGGACTGGAGATGAGAACAAGTGATGCTTTAAATCATCAAATGCTCATTGTTTCTCCTTCCCCCACATGAACTTGGCCCTACCACCACCCTTAGTCACTTTGTTGAGGGCCCATGCATTATGGGAGAATCCCAACACGAACCATCAGTAGAAGTTGGCCAGTCCTAAGAAGCTCTGAAGCTCAATCAGTGTGGTTAGGGCTGGACAGTCACGAATGGCTTGGATCTTAGCTGGATCAACATGTACCCCATGCTCATCAACAATGTAGCCCAAGTATTGGATCCTGTTCATGCCAAAAGAGAATTTTTCCAAGTTGGCATAAATCTTGTGTTGCTGCAGAGTGCTCAAAACCTGCTCAATATGCCACATGTTCTCCTCCCATGTTCTTTTGAAGATGAGGAAGTTATCCAAAAATACCACCATGAAGGAGTTGGTGAAGGGTCTCAATACATCATCCATCAACCTCATGAAAGTGGTTGGTACATTTGTTAAGTCAAATGGAATGACTAGCCATTCATAGAGACCTTCTTTAGGCTTGAAGGTTGTATTCCATACATCAGTTGGTTCGATGGGAACCTAGTGGTAGCCAGAATTTAGGTCAATATTGCTAAAGAATTTTTCCCCCTTGAGTTGGTCAAGAAGGTCATCAATCCTGGGAATGGGGTAGCAGTTCTTGACTGTGATTTTGTTTAATCTATGCAATCAATGCAGAGTCACCAAGTCCCGCCTTCTTCTGCACCATTTCAATCGGGCTTCCGCAAGGGGAGGAGTTGGGTCTGATGTTCCCCTTTTGAAGAATCTCTTGGATATGATGCCTGATTTCATCATTCTCCATCAGCGAGTGTCGATATACTGGTCCACTATGTACTAGAGGTGCATCGGGGGTCAGATCAATTGAATGCTTGACTTGGCAGTCTATTGGTACCCCTATAGGTGAGGCGAAGATGTCTCGGTATTCTTCCACGATCCTGTCCACTTGCTTCTATTGCAAAGAGAGGCATTATGTAGAGGCCACAGATGTGGCGGTGACCTTCTTCTTATTGTGAACACGGATAACAAAGAAGATAAACTTTTGGGTCTCTGAAATGACCTTACTACATTTCTTAGCAGAGATTAAAGAAATAGCAGTAGGCGACGCTACCTCTGAGATCATGTACAATTGTCTACCCAAAGTAATAATAACATTGTGGGGTCTAGACTCA
The DNA here is from genome assembly GCA_032191745.1 of Picea mariana. Classification (NCBI taxonomy): domain Eukaryota; kingdom Viridiplantae; phylum Streptophyta; class Pinopsida; order Pinales; family Pinaceae; genus Picea; species Picea mariana. The sequence goes on along the minus strand of JASDQU010101273.1, from coordinate 110,538 downwards.
TACACAACATGATGCTTTCACAAAAATGGTTATCTTAAAATAACATCACAAACTTCAAGGGGAGAAATATCACACAGTACCTCATCTTTGAAAGGCTTGATGACATAGGGTAGACGACACTATTGGCTAACACAAAGATATCTTCCTCTATGAAGCTAGTCGATGGTGTAGGGATGTGGGTGCGGTGCCATTTCCAGGTCCATCCACTTGACGACCTCTGCCGAAATCAGGCTCTTCTGACTACTGCTGTCGACAATGAAATGAATGGAAGCCCCCTTGACCCACATCTATGAGTGAAAGAGGCATTCCCCTTCCTCTAGTTCTTTTGGTTCGCTTGGTCGAAATTTGGTGGTAGTGATAGTGGCACTGGGTTAAGCATTGATAATCCACTTCCCTCCTTCAGGATTTGAATCGGACTCAGGATCAGCCTCTGGCTCGGAAGCCTTCAGCTCGACCATGAGGGACTTCTTGGAGTGACATTCTTCGGTGTTGTGCCAAGGACTTTTATGGTACTCACACCATTTTCCCATGTCCTTCTTCATCTTCTCATTTCCCTTCTTGTGTTGCATCTTGGATGGATTGTCTTGAGGGAGACCATCTCGACTTGGTACCTTGCTGTGTGGGTTGGGGTTGCCTTTTCCCTGCTTCGGCTGTGAGGGGTTTGCAGATCCAAACTCTCATCGTTTCTACTTAAATTTTTTCTCGATCTTAATAGCGTATCTATAAGTCATGCCCAATGAGGCAATGAATAGGAAATTCATTTCTATTTGAATGTATCTATACAAACAACCACGGAATTTGAGCACTAGATGACGCTCAGAGTCTTTAATACCCAATTTGGTGTGTAGGGTATGAGAAATATTGGTGAAATCTGGTACTGTCTGGTCCCTTTCTTGAAGTAGGGTGGTCCATCTGGTGTACTGGTCCTCATAGCTTCCAACAGGGTAGTATTGTTATTTAATGGCATCCCAGAAGGAATCCCATGTAGGAGCCACCACAAACATTGTATATTCCTCCACGGCCCTTTTCTCAGATTAAGTATCCCAACAATATTTAACATCTGGAATGACCTTGAGGAGTGAAAAAGTGATCTTTAAGCTGTCATTCTTTTCTATACTAAGGGCTTAACAATACTTTTTAGGAAGGGAGTAAGGTAGTTTATCGCCCTTTAAACCCCTTAATGTGGTCTTTAGGCAACTCTTCCATGAGCCCAAATAGGCCAAGTGTTGTAACCATGCTCTGATACCAATTTGTAATACACCCACCCTTCTGAAGGAGCTTCTATATTGTAAAGCCTCTAAATTATCATTTTTGACCTCCCACACAGACACGCACAAGGCGCAAGCCCCCCCTCCATGTGACCACTACCTATGACCACAAGCCTAACTAAAAGGTTCTTCATGACTCCTGTCGTCGGGTATTCACATACGAGCCAACCTTGACTCACCTGACTCCCGAACTCCCGAACTAAGAGCCTAGCCCAGCGCTAACTCCATTCCTTAACCTCCATCCATGTGACCCCTCGTTATGACCCAGGGACCAAACCTCAAGTGCTTTGGGACTTCATGTTTCATGAATATGGAAATTAGTCCATCTCCTTTCCTCAAAATCCCGAAATCCAAACTCCCGATGTCAGATCAATGGTCCACAATCTCTCGCAACCCAACGGCTTAGATCGACTCTTTGTGAATTAGGATTTTTCATTTCACGAAGATGGAGGGCCGCTCACCTTCCTTCTCCCGATCCCTGATATCTCTTTGGACAATCAATGGTCCATGTCCTCCCTTCGATTGACGACTGTGATCAAATCACGAACTCAAACTTCGCGAGTTCTCACGATTCCTATCTCTGACTTCCTAAGTTGTGAATCAGCGAAATGTTGATCTCTCGCCATGTGTCCCTTCTTGACGGACATATAGGATTGTTGTGGCTCCCAGATCCTTGGTTATTCGCCTCTACTCCTTGCAAATATTCTGAGGTCTGAATCCTCGAACTCCCCCATCTGCTGCCACCTTTCCTCTGACGATGGATGATTTCGATTAACTTCGAAACTTCGGGACTTTGCAAAAGTGCACTCTCTTGTGCACTTTCAAAGGGTTGGACCTCGTGCACTTTCCTCTGAATCTCATGGGTATGGTCCCCCGCGCATAGATCCGACGAACAAGATTTGTTCTCTCCCTATGCATGAACTCTAAACTCGCAGATACAACAGTCGATGTGGGTCTCGAAGGATCCATAGATCAACGGTCCACATTACTTCATGACTTCGGGTTTCGGAGGTTTTTGTCACACCAACCCATAACCTTCCCGATACGTGAACTCAAAACTCGTGGATCTGAGGTGCTATAAGGGGTTAACTCCCGTACTCTTTCTCATAGCCAATGAGCATGAAAACCCTTGGCTCCTTCTGGATGGATCTCGTCTATCCATCCTTCGGACAAGGAAAACCTTTCCCCTTTTGTTATTTTCCTATCACTACTTTCCTGAGTTCTCACCTCGAATGAGTTAGGGACTTGGGACTGGAAATTCACATGACACAGGGGGTCATGAGAGGGTATTCTCTTCAAATGGGTGGTTTCTATTCTACACGATGTTTCCTATCTCGACCATTTTATGACTTATGCCTGAGAATCCCTCCGGAGTGAAGCTGGGCATATAGTCTATTAGTTGGAAGTATGAGTTCCCAAGGAGATGGAATCATACACATAACATAGCCATTTCACACAAAGATGTTCATACATGCATATATGTGTGTGTGTGTGTGTGTGTGTGTGTGTGTGTGTGTGTGTGTGTGTGTAAAAACCAAAAAATCATTCATCATTCTAACTCAACAATTAAGGTCGAGAAAAGACTTATTAGAATCAGACAATGTGAAGCGACTACTGGAAGGGGTGCCCATTTCCACCCAACCATAAGCTCAGTCACTCCAAATGGATTTACCACTATCCACACCCGAGCTAGACCACGATGCTCTACAACACAACCTTTTCTTCTCACTCAACCACAATAGGGACAGAGGTTACTCTCCTCTTCCTGGGGGATCCTGGCAATGGTTTATACGATACCAAGAAAGGAGGACTAGCCTCATTTATCAGCTTGTATCATAACCTTCTCTGCCATTTCCTTTGTCCAGAATGCTTAGTTTTTCCATTCTTCCTTGAATCCATGAGATTCACTTCCCGTCTTTGCACTCTTCGCAAGCGTATTCTTCCCTCTGCCCACCACACCTTCCCTTCTCGCCTCTTTCAGTAGGGTCACGTGTGGCCCGAATTCCCAGTCAACGGTCAATTCTGGAAGCCTTAAATCCAATAAGCACTGCTTTGGTGAAGGTTAATGCAACCACTCTTGGCCCCCTTCACCCTCTCTTCGTATAACATTCGTGGTCTTTCTAAGTACACCCCCCTTCCATTAGTCATGCAACACTTGTCCATTTTCCTAGTAAATAATTAGGTTCACATTCATTTACCTTTCAAACAAACGTCCATCGAATCAATATTCACACATATAAATTTTTCCATATTCTTTTGGCCATTTATAGTTATATTTACAAACTGGGCGAAACAAGGTGTCACACCTTCAGTGAGTGACACGTGTCATGTATTAATGGGCCTATAGGGTCTACAAAATGCACGAATCCAGGTGACACGTGGAATGTTAATCATGGGTCCACGTCACCCTGGATGATGCTAGTGTGGCACGACACCCCGGACTGATAGCCTTCCAAGCCCTTCGATTCTACAGTCAAGGTGTGTCCATGTAACCCCTAGATCAATGGCCTCTGTTACTTCGTAAATTCGACGTTCGGGGAGTTTGTGGTGTGACTTCTGTTATCACCTGCTAATTTGTATTAATTTTTCCCAAAGCATATTGATCTTATGCTATTTTTCCACTCAGACTTTCAAACTTTTTCACCAGCTCCGTCAAGCTCCCATCACCTAAATCCTTCACTCAACTGATCATCCAAAATAGTCATGTACTCCATGAGTAAAAAATTGGCAAATCTCCCAAGCCTATACCTAGCCTTAATTCCTATCTAAATCCCTTAATTCCATAACTTCATTCATTTTTACCTTTATTTTCATATTCCCATTGAAAATATAAAAAAAATATGCCTTTTATTAAGCACCCTTATCCCATACACAAAATCATGTGTTAAGCTTCATATGCCCAAATTCCTTTGAAAATAAAAAAAGGGGTTTTTTATTATTAATATAAATATATTTATATTTATATTAATATTTAATCCAATATTTAATTTATGAAATCACGTCAAATCATGGACACGAATCTCAATTTATAATATGGAAAAGTCAAAAGTTGGATGGAGGGCGCACATACATATCGGGGATTAAAGTAACGAGGAGGTTAATTATGTGAAGGCAGACCGGGGAAAACTACCGTGGTTTATTTGGTGGACACGTGTTTTTACATGGAGCACATCGGAGGTAAAAGCAGTTTGGATTAAACCACTTTTAGCCCAAGCCTGATATAATAAATGCAAACATTTATCATATGTTTTATGTGCAACATTTTTCCAAGAGTGCATTTCAATAATGATTATGGGATTTCCAATAAATGAGATTCCTCCTCACGGTGAAAAGGTTTTACAGAGGTAAGATTTAAATTTTACAAATCAAGGAGACTAATGTTTATTTCCATGGAAAATAATTAAATGGAAGATGTACGTGAACGGAAACTTGGATAATTTTCATCCAAAGGTTTTACAGAAGTAAAAGAAGAAGATAAAAGGTATTTTGCCAAAGACGGTAAATTGGAAAACATTACTCAATAAATGTTTTTCCATAGTGAAATGGTAAATTGGAAAAACATTACACAGTAAATGTTTTTCCACAGTGAAACAATAAATTGGAAAAACATTACACAATAAATGTTTTTCACGGGGAAATGGTAAAAGTAAATGTTTTTACAATGAAATGGTGAATTGGGCAAACAAGACATGGTCTTAAAAACCACGGGCATGAATTAAATTATGGAAATTTAATTCTACGGGATAGAAAAATATTTGGGAATTATTTTTAATTTCAAATATATTATTCCCAAATGTTTAATGAGAATATGGATAAATGCAATTATATTTGAAATATTATGAGTGACATTTCAAAGAGAATGTGGCAAAGGAAGGAGATGGAGCGTCAGAGGAATCTGCAGGGATCATGAAACGTTTTTCTGAAAACTGTCATTTGTAATCATTGTAGAAGCTGAAACGTTTCATTTCAGTTATTGTAACCGGTTGCACACTGAACGAACTCAAATTGTATAAGTGTTAGAGGTTCTGAGTGTATTAAGGGAGGCAGAAGTGCAAGGGCACAACTCTGATGGTTCTGGACTCTATTTTAATTTTTCTAGGACTGAATTGAACACATATACAGAAGCATTTTGAATTGTTTATGAAAAGATTCTAATGGCTATGATATGAGTTTTGTCTTCCTTCATTGTTTGTATTTCCTGTGATCTTTTATTCCATATGCATTTTCTTTTGTTTAAATTGGAGAGTTAAAGGCCCAGAATTCGTCTTGTGACGCTCTCAGCTGAAGCAATTTAAACTATGTGTATTTCTTCCTAACTAATTCAGAATTCATTTAATTAATGCTCTGATGCAGTTACTTGTTTTCCCCCTTTCCTCTTACACTCTGCAAAATTAAATTTACAACTCAGATTCATTGCCTCATTTAGCCTTTATCCTCTGGAGATTTCTACTTGTTGATCATTGTTTTCATTCATTTTCAAAAATTTTGACTCCATAGCTCTGTGTGTTCCTCCCCTTCTTAGCCAACAACTTTATAAAAATCCCCAAAACAAACCAAATCTAGCCACCGATTGCCAAAGATATATCAAGTGACACAAGAGAGCCCTCTCCGAGTTGAACCGTCTAGTTTTCATCTCTAAAGTAGGTTGAAGTAGTTACCTCTGTCATTTGTCTATTCAGCCGGACAGATTTACAGAGTGCTAATATTTTGGCATCGTTGTCAGGGACGAAATTGAAATTTTTTCCATGGGAAGAACGACATGGTTGAGTTCTAAGGTCTAAGAGCAACAAACACTTAGACACATATTGGATGTATTCCTACTCTGGTGACTCCACACATCAAAAAATCAGTTTGAAGGCGATTCCATTGGTAGAAGAATCCAGAAATTTAAATTTTCACTGGCAACTCCACTTTCAATGCAGAATCCATCTTCCAAAACATAATTGGCGACTCCACTGTCTGAAGATGAGTTCAATATCTGCAAGGTATGCTCTAATGAATCGATCTCATATTCTTGGCTTTCAAAATCTTATTCCTCACATAAATTGGCAAAAATATTTGCCTAAATTCAAAGATGGGAAAGGAAATGATGTTGCCTTGCACTTGATTAGATTTCACATGCACATATGTAAGTTGGGGTTTGAATTTCATGAGGATTGTTTGATGAAAATGTTTATGGCTACTTTAGAGGGGAAAACAAGATTATGGTATGAAGGTTTAAAACCAGGCATCTTATACTCTCTTAAAGATTTCCATATAACATTATTTAAGCATTATGGAGAATTTAATCCTTCATCCTTGGTGTTTGAAGATTGTTGTGAATTTTGTGAACATTTCATTAAGTACCTTGAAAATGTTTTTGTAAATGAAGAGTGTATGAATGATGAAATCATAGAATCCCTTTATGAATATTCAACCCAACAACAAACAGTAGCCCCTCCTTTGGTTGAAGGTGAAGCTGATCAAGATATTGTTGCTGAAAGTCATTTTCTTTCCCCTGAACTTGATGAATATATTCAGCAAGACAAAGTGTTTCAAGGTTGTCTTTCTCCCCCTATGAATGATATGGTTGTTCAAATTCTAAGTGGCCTAGACATAGATGAGGGTTTTGAAACTGCATCTTTGGAAACTTCCAACAATGAACAAATAAATGACATAGAGCTTCAGAAAAGCAGCAAAACAACATATGCCATTTTTCAATCAGAAATACAGAAAGATAATGAAGAGGCAGTGGTTTTATTTGATTCATTTGAAAATCATGGTTTTGAAAATGCATCCATGGGAAATCTAAACCGTGAAATAGTGCATGTTGTTAGCTTTTCAAATTTGCAAGAAGATTATGAGCATGAACTTATTTCTATTAATTCATTTGAAAGTCAAGATGACAGTCCTCAAGCAAATTTCCAGAAGTTTAATGAAACCAAATCAGAATTGTTTGATGAAAAAGAGGATGCACATAATATGGTTGTCATATTTGAAAATGTTCAAAAATGTATGAATGTTTTTGTAGAGAGGTATGGAGAAGTAGACAAACCTATTGCTGCAATTTCATTAGAAAATATTCTCAGAACTGAAGAAATAGAGCGAGAACAACAAACACTTATGAAAGAGGCTTGTCTTTCTGTTTTTCTCATCAAGAAGAAATGTTTTTTCATGGTTTTCAACATCCTGTAGCCATCTTATTATAGTCTTCAGTGAAGGAGCAGTTTGTTTCATTCATAAGTTCAAGTTTTGGATTCAAATTTTGTTTTCAGCTGCCATTATTTACATTTGTCTACTTGCTTAAGAACGATGTGAGCGGAGAAAAATCGGGAAGCCAATTGCATAATTGGTTGCATTGGCACTTTAGTATCACTTGATTGAGTATTCATTTCAGCAGTTTTAGAGTAGATAGGAGTGTGCAAATAAGCTTGTTGGTCAAGCATTTTTCAGTTTGGATTTCCAGTAGTGTGTACAGTCATATTTTAACAGTGTATTCAGTATTTAGTATCCAGTTGAGAGCAGTGTGCAGAGTTTGGTTTTCAGCAGGCACTGGTGACAGGTCGGAGTAGGGTACATAGACATGTTTTGGGAGCAGCCCAATGGATCAGGCACGTGGTCTACTATTCTTTGCTACCTCACAGGGAGGATAGAATCCCCAATAGGAGCCTATGTTATCACCTGCTAATTTGTATTAATTTTTCCCAAAGCGTCTTGTCCTTATGCTATTTTTCCACTCAAACTTTCAAACTTTTTCACCAGCTCCGTCAAGCTCCCATCACCTAAATCATTCACTCAACTAATCATCCAAAATAGTCATGTACTCCTTGAGTCAAAAATTGGCAAATATCCCAAGCCTATACCTAGCCTTAATTCCTATCTAAATCCGTTAGTTCCATAACTTCGTTCATTTTTACCTTTATTTTCATATTCCCGTTGAAAATAAAAAATATGCCTTTTATTAAGCACCTTTAGCCCATCCACAAAATCATGTGTTAAGCCTCATATGCCCAAATTCCTTCGAAAATAGAAAAAAGGGGGTTTTTATTATTAATATAAATATTTTTATATTTATATTAATATTTAATCCAAGATTTAATTTATGAAATCATGTCAAATCATGGGCACGAATCTCAATTTATAATATGGAAAAGTCAAAGGTTGGATGGAGGGCGCACATACATATCAGGGATTAAAGTAACGAGGAGGTTAATTATGTGAAGGCGGACAGGGGAAAACTACCGTGGTTTATTTGGTGGACACGTGTTTTTACTTGGAACACATCGGAGGTAAAAGTAATTTGGATTAAACCACTTTTAGCCCAAGCCCGATATAATAAATGCAAACATTTATCATATGTTTTATGTGCGGCATTTTTCCAAGAGTGCATTTCAATAATGATTATGGGATTTCCAATAAATGAGATTCCTCCTCACGGTGAAAAGGTTTTGCGGAGGTAAGATTTAAATTTTACAAATCAAGGAGACTAATGTTTATTTCCATGGAAAATAATTAAATGGAAGATGTACGTGAACGGAAACTTGGATAATTTTTATCCAAAGGTTTTACAGAAGTAAAAGAAGAAGATAAAAGGTATTTTTCCAAAGACGGTAAATTGGAAAAACATTACTGAGTAAATGTTTTTCCACAGTGAAACGGTAAATTGGAAAAGCATTACACAGTAAAAATTTTTCCACAGTGAAATGGTAAATTGGAAAAACTGTTGGTTGTGGAGCCTGATTATCTTCCTGATTCAGAGATCTTTTTACTTTCAGCCGTGTTTATACCCCATGAAGTATTTACACCCTAGAAGTATGTACACTCTTCCACGTGGGGGAGTGTAGAGGGAGGGTACCCCCTCTGTGGGGTCCGGGGGGGATATCCCCCGGTTGGGGGGTCTGGGGGAAAGTGGGCCCCCAGCGGGGGTTCGGGCGCGAAGCCCCCCAAGGAAAAATTTCCTTGCAAATGTATATTGTAATTTCATTGTAAATTTGGACCATTCATTATAAGGTCGCAGATCTAACAGTAGAGATTATGTTAGGGTTTTTTTTCCTAGAAGGCAACCCTCTTTTATGAGGGAAATGTATTGCTGCTATGGTTGATGATGAATATTGTATTCTGAGATAGGAGACTGTGAGAGAAAGAAGATGAAGTTACAACAGGTTTTGTTGTAGGTTGTATCCCTTCATTTGTTGGATAATAATAAAGGAAGGACCTGGCAATTTCTCTGGTGGACGTAGCCCACACTGGGTGAACCATGTAAATCGGTGTCTCTATTGTATTGTGTATCTTCTGTGTTTTGTTTCAGAATTTGTTTTATTTTATTGCTCTGCGGTCCTGTTTTTCTAACAACTGGTATCAGAGCAAAAGGCAACTCGCAGGAAAAGAGGGTTCCTGGTTCGAGTGGGAGCAATGTCGGAAGATGGAAAGTTTAGGGTCGAGAAATTTAACGGCCAAAAATACCACTTATGGAAGATGCAGATGGAAGACTATTTATATTAGAAGGATCTATTCCTACCATTGGGCGGAATAGAAAAGAAGTCGGCGGCTACAAAGGATGAAGAATGGGAGATTCTTGACAGAAACAATCTAGGAATGATACGTCTGAGCCTGGCAGCGTCGGTGGCTTTCAATATTTCCAAAGAAAAGACAACGAAGGGTTTGATGGACGCATTGGCCAAATTGTATGAAAAACCCTCGACGTCCAATAAAGTATTTATAATGAAGAGATTATTTAATATGAAGATGTCGGAAGGTGGGTCTGTTGCAGATCATTTAAATGATTTTAATACGGTTACTAATCAACTAAGTTCTGTAAAAGTGGACTTTGATGATGAGGTAAGGGATCTTATAATCTTGTGCTCATTGCCAGAAAGATGGAATGTCTTGGTCATGGTTGTAAGTAACTCCGTCTCTGGTTCAAATACTTTAAAATTTGATGATATTGTTGGTGTTATACTTAGTGAGGAAATGCGATGGAAAATCACAGGTGAGACATCAGGAAATGCATTGAACATGGAGAATAGGGGAAGACAAAAGGATAGAGGAAAGGGTTTCAGGAACTGTCGAAATTCTAGGAAGGGAAGATCCAAATCCAGACTTGGAAAGATAGAGTGATGGAATTTTGAGAAGAAAGGACATCTGAAGAAAGACTGCAAAGCTCCAAAAAAACAAAGAGATGGACAGCAGGAGAGAAATCAGAAAGCAAATGTAACAGGTGATGTGTTACAAGATGCTTTGATTCTTTCTGTAGATAATATTTCTGAGTCTTGGGTAGTAGATTCAGGGGATTCATTTCATGCCACACCCCATAGGAAACATTTTCTAGATTATGTTCAAGGTGATTTTGGACAAGTTCATTTGGGTGACGATGCACCATGAAAAATTGTTGGAATGAGAAAGGTAAAAATAAAGCAATGCAATGGAAACCAATGGTTGTTGAAAGATGTAAGACATGCTCCAAATTTAAGGAAAAATCTAATTTCAACAGGGCAGTTGGCAAGTGAAGGTTGTATATCCATATTTACAGATAAGACGTGGAAGGTCATCAAATGATCATTGGTGATAGCGAAATGAGAGAAGGTAGGTACATTGTATTTATGTACTAGTAATACTGACTCTTCTATCTCTTTAGATTCTACAGGAGTGGATACAACACTGTGGCAGCATAGGCTTGGACACATGAGTGAGAAGGGGATGCAGATACTTCACAAAAGAAATTTGTTGCCAGATATTAAACAAATTGATTTGGACTTCTGTGAGCATTGTGTTTATGGAAAATAGAAGAGAGTCAAATTTCTCAAAGTTGAAAAAGAAAAGAAGAGTGAAAGGTTAGAGATTGTGCATACAGATGTATGGGGACCAGCTCAGGTATCATCTTTTGGTGGCTCTCATTATTATGTTACTTTTATTGATGATGCAACTAGCAAAACTTGGGTTTATTGCATTCGACAAAAATTTGATGTTTTTGATACTTTTAAGAAATGGAAAGCTTTGGTTGAGAATGAGACAGGAAAAAAGTTGAAGTGTCTCACATCAAATAATGGAGGTGAATATTGCAACAATGAGTTTGATGATTATTGTTCATACCATGGGATTCGTAGAGAGAAGACAATTCCAAGAACACCACAAGAAAATGGTGTGTTAGAAAGGATGAACAGGACAATCATGGAGCATGCAAGGAGTATGAGATTGCATGTTGGTTTTCCCTTACAGTTTTGGGCAGATGTTGTAGATACTGTTGTTTAATTAATAAACAAAGGACCTTCAAGCTTTTTGGATGGTAGAATTCCAGAGGAGGAATGGACAGAAAAAAAGGTAAACTATTCATTTTTGAAAACTTTTTGCTATGAAGCATTTATCCATATTGATAAAGAAAATAGAACAAAGCTTGAGTCTAAATCCAAGAAGTGTACCTTTATTGGATACGATGCTAATGATTTTGGTTATTGATTATGGGATTATGAAAATAACAAAATCATTAGGAGTAGATATGTCATATTCAATGAGAAGGTCATGTACAAAGATCAGTTGCAGGGAAAGAAACAGGAAAAAGAAAAACAAGAATACACAGTGCTTGATGAGATCACTGAAAGAGAAATTGCAAAGGAACTTGAAAATCAAAATGTACAACAACAGGAGCAACAGGTAGCTCAAACACCTTCAAGTGTTATTAGAAGATCTACCAGGTTAAGTATACCCCCTGAACGATACTCTCCTTCATTGTATTATTTATTGTTGACTAATTCTGGTGAACCAGAATGTTATGAAGAGGCAATGCATGTAGACACCAAAAAGAAGTGGGAGCAAGGCATGAAAGAGGAAATGGATTCCTTGGCAAATAACCAGACTTGGGACTTGGTTCAGTTGCCTACGGGAAAAAGAGCATTGTAGAATAAATGGGTTTACAAGTTGAAGGAAGAAGATGGAGGAGAAAAGAGGTACAAGGCTAGACTTGTTGTAAAGGGGTTTGCACAAAATAAAGGTATAGATTTTGATGAAATATTTTCTCCTGTTGTTAAAATGACTTCAATTAGAATTATTTTAAGTCCTGTGGCAGTAGAAGATTTGCATCTTGAATAGTTAGATGTAAAAACAACTTTTCTCCATGGGGATTTGGAGGAAGAGATTTATATGCAGCAGCCACAGGGGTATGAGGTCAAAGAGAAGGAGAATTTAGCATGCAGGTTGAAGACGAGCTTATATTGGCCTAAAGCAAGCTCCAAGGCAGTGGTATCTGAAGTTTGACAGGTTTATGACAGAATAGGGTTATAGTAGATGTCATTCTGATCGTTGTGTTTATTTTAAAAGGCTAGAAAATGGAAGCTTTATTATCCTGCTATTGTATGTAGATGACATGCTTGTTGCAGGGTCTAATATGCAAGATATAAATGTGCTCAAGAATAAATTATCCAATTCATTTGCGATGAAGGATTTGGGTGCTGCAAAGAAAATCCTTGGTATGAGAATAACAAGAGACGGGAAAAATCGCAAAATGACATTGTCTCAGGGTGAGTACACAGAGAAGGTGTTGGAGAGGTTTATAATGCAGAATGGAAAACCAGTTAGTACACCTTTGGCCAGCCATTTCAAATTAACTAAGGAAATGTGTCCCAAGACACAGGAGGAGATAGAATACATGTCCAGGGTCCCATATTCATCAGCAGTTGGAAGCTTGATGTATGCAATGGTTTGCACAAGACCAGATATTGCACATGCAGTGAGAGTTGTGAGCAGATATATGAACAATCTAGGTAAAGAACATTGAGAGGCAGTAAAGTGGATTCTCAGATACTTGAGAGGTAATGCTAATCATGCATTATGTTTTGGAGGTTCAAAAATTGTTCTACAAGGATATGTTGATTCAGATATGGCAGGTGATAAAGATAGCAGGAGGAGTACCACAGGGTATGTGTTTACTATAGGTGGAACAACAGTAAGTTGGATTTCAAAACTGCAAAAGGTTGTTGCACTTTCAACAATAGAGGCAGAGTATGTTGTTGCTACAGAGGCTAGTAAAGAGATGATTTGGTTACAGAGGTTTATGGAGGAATTGGGAAAGAAGCAAGAGAATAGCAGGTTGTACTGTGACAGTGAGAGTGCCATTCATCTTGTAAAGAACTCAGCCTTCCATTCAAAGACTAAGAATATACAGTTGAGGTACCACTTCATACGATCAGCCTTAGAAGATGGACATTTGAAGTTGGAAAAGATACACACTAGCCAGAATCCTGCAGACATGTTAACAAAGGGAGTAACCAGGGAGAAACGGAGTTCTTGCTCAGTTTTAGTTGGTCTTCAAGAATGAAGATGAAGATGAGAAATTTTCCAGTCCAAGAAGGTTCAGATTCCATCATATACAACAGCGGTGGAGTTGTTGAGATCAGTCTCCAAGTGGGAGATTGTTGGTTGTGGAGCCTGATTATCTTCTTGATTCAGAGGTCTTTTTAATTTTAGTCGTGTTTATACCCCATGAAGTATTTACACCCCAGAAGTATGTACAGTATTCCACACGGGGGAGTGCAGAGGGGGGGTACCCCCTCTGTGGGCTCCGAGGGGGCTATCCCCTTGGTTGGGGGGTCTAGGGGCAAGCGGGCCCCCAACAGGGGTTTGGGGGTGAAGCCCTCGAAAGAAAAATTGCCTTGTAAATGTATATTGTAATTTCATTGTAAATATGGACCGTTCATTATAAGGTCGTAGATCTAATGGTAGAGATTATGTTAGGGTTTTTTGCCCTAGAAGGCAACACTCTTTTATGAGGGAAATGTATTGCAGCTATGGTTGATGGTGAATATTGTATTCTGAGATAGGAGACTGTGAGAGAAAGAAGAGGAAGTTACAACGGGTTTTTCTGTAGGTTGTATCCCTTCATTTGCTGGATAATAATAAAGGAAGGACCTGACAATTTAACTAGTGGACGTAGCCCACACTGGGTGAACCACGTAAATCTGTGTCTCTATTGTATTGTGTATATTTTGTGTTTTGTTTCTGCATTTGTTTTATTTTATTTCTCTGCGGTCCTGTTTTTCTAACAAAAACATTACATAGTAAATGTTTTTCACAGGGAAATGGTAAAAGTAAATGTTTTTACAATGAAATGGTGAATTGGGCAAACAAGACATGGTCTTAAAAACCATGGGCATGAATTAAATTATGGAAATTTAATTCTACAGGTTAGAAAAATATTTGTGAATTATTTTTATTTCAATTATATTATTCCCAAATGTTTAATGAGAATATGGATAAATGTAATTATTTTTGAAATATTATGAGTGACATTTCAAAGAGAATGTGGCAAAGGAAGGAGTTGGAGCGTCAGAGGAATCTGAAAGGATCATGAAATGTTTTTTTCTGAAAACTATCATTTGTAATCATTGTAGAAGATGAAACGTTTCATTTCAGTTATTGTAACCTGTTGCACACTGAAGGAACTCGAATTGTATAAGTGTTAGAGGGTCTGATTGTATTAAGGGAGGAAAAAGTGCAAGGGCACAATTCTGATGGTTCTAGACTCTATTGTAATTTTTCTGGGACTGAATTGAACACATATGCAGAAGCATTTTGAACTGTTTATGAAAATATTCTAATGGCTATGATATGAGTTTTGTCTTCCTTCATTGTTTGTATTTCCTGTGATCTTTTATTCCATATGCATTTTCTTCTGTTTAAATTGGAGAGTTAAGGCCCAGAATTCATCTTGTGACGCTCTCGGCTAAAGCAATTTAAACTGTGTGTATTTCTTCCTAACTAATTCAGAAATCATTTAATTAATGCTTTGATGCAGTTACTTGTTTTCCCCCTTTCCTCTTACACTCTACAAATTTAAATTTACAACTCAGATTCATTGCCTCATTTAGCCTTTATCCTTTGGAGAGTTCTACTTGTTGATCATTGTTTTCATTCATTTTCAGAAATTTTGACTCCATAGCCCTGTGTGTTCCTCCCCTTCTTAGCCAACAACTTTATAAAAATCCCCAAAACAAACCAAATCTAGCCATTGATTGCCATAGATATATCAAGTGACACAAGAGAGCCCTCTCTGAGTTGAACTAGCTAGTTTTCAGCTCTAAAGTAGGTTGAAGTAGTTACCTCTGTCATTTGTCTATTCAGCCGGATAGATTTACAGAGTGCTAACAACTTGCTCCTTGCTCTTAAAGTGGTCAACGTCGGGCTGACCATGGTTTAAATCTAACGGTCTGGGGATATCCCAAAGGGTATCTGTATCTACAGTGCATGTTTATTCACATATCCGACATTCGAGGAGTTTAATTTCATGACATCGCCATCCTCCCAAAGTACGACTTCATTGAAGTGATGACTACACTCTGGATCCAACGAACAAGATGGATCTCGATGGATTCTCAAATTGACAGTTCATGTCAGTTCATAACTTTGGCATTCAGAGGCTTCCTTTCCTTGAACCACACTTTCTTTTGGAGTTCTGAACTTTGAACATGAGGAGAAATCTGATCAACAGTCCACGTGCACTCTTCAATGGGCGGTCGAGATCTACTCCAACCTTCGTGAGCTCTCGAACCAAAGCACAACACTCCTCAGATCTCCCGAAGTGTTGAACTCCAAACCACACTCGATATGTCACCACATGCACCTAACGCCAATGACCAGGATTTTCTCTAACCTTCAGAGCTTCGCGAAACTTTCACACTCTTGTGATTGTATTTTGATTCCGTCGGAGAACTGAAATAACCGTTGATCTGAGGACTACGTGTCCCTCTACTACCAACAACCCAGATTAACGTCAAGCTCCGAGAATTCAGAGAATTAGTCTCATTTACAACGAACACACAACATCCATCGAACTCGCATAGTCCGAAAGACTCGAGGGGTTAACCCTCACACTTCTTCTCCAAACCCAACGATCATGAAATACTTTGGTTCCTCTCAAACGGATCTCGTCTGCTCTTCCTTCAAACACATGAACTCCTCCCTTTCGAGAACTATATCTTGTCATCTTTCTCGAGCTTCATCATCTTTATAGTACTTAGTCTCTGGTGCCCACTTTGCGCTCTTTCTCTTGAGATTTTATACTTAGACGAGCATATGTGCACTCCTTGCACCCAGATTTTAGAAGAGAAACAATGGAAACTTATAGAACATCAAAGGTTCATTCATTTGACCATGAAATACACACACATAGGCATATAACTTTGAAAATATATAACATAACATTACCCAATTAACTTAGAGATAAGCAAACTCAGATATTCAAAAAAAGCATTTAAATCTAAGGGCACAGGGTAAAAGAGACACTTATCCATTACAGTTTATATTCGACCGACTGACTGTGGGTGTTATCCTCTACACCCAACCATAGGCTCAAAGTCATTCATTCTTAGCACTGTGGCCACCCCCATGCCAAGCCATGATATCACCAGGAAAATTCCTACAAATATCTTAGAAACTATCTTTCGCTATCACTGCCTTTGCGAGTTTTATCAGATGCCTCCTCAGTGTCAATATCGTAGCCCTCGTCTCTAAGGGGTTTTCATTCTTTTCTCTCTGATAACCATAACCACTCAACCCTTCAGTGCTTCACTTCTCTACTCGATAGATTCTCACATGACTTCTTTTTGCATACCTCTCTGTCACACATTCCCCTCGATGTGTCTCTTGTTGTACTCCTTTTTCATGTATTCTTGCATGCCTTTCTCCTCCTTAGGAAGGTTCTGGACCTGTCATGTTCCTTCTGTCAGAAGGAAACTCGGGTCAGTCTGGGCCTACAAGAAAAACTACACCACTGTGGTACTTCATGCTAACAATTTCTTATCCCTTCAGCCAGACCCTCTATGCCTCTATTCATTGGGGTAGTTGATTGTTCAACCACTAGTCCATTTCTTATTAACTGAGCTCTCCTTGGGATTAGGATGAGGCTGACTATTTCATCAAGGAGAGAATTTGGGGTCATTTTGTCATAATGAACCCTCTCCATAGTTTCCTCACTCTTTCATCTAGTGATATCATGGCCAGTACTTCGAGGCTTCACCCCCCAAGTCAGTCATTGGAAATCTAAACAATAATACATTTACATTGTTCTCATGCCATAACATGGTAATAATAATTAATGATTATTTACAAGATGGGGAAACAAGGGTGTTACACAATCCAAAAACAACATTTATCAAATCTGTTGTTCTTAATCCCTAGCCAAACAAATACCTACAAGTAATTTACTAAATATTTACCCGATCCTCAAAAATCTAAATTACATTTATTATTTTTTTCTTTTTTTTCAAACCACTAAGATGTAAACCGCCAAGTTTTTTCCATATTAATTTTTTTGATCCAAAATTTGTGTATCGTACATCATTCTAATTCAAACATTGTAACTGTGTGTTTGAACCCTTGAAAAATGAGGCGTAAATCAAATATAGTTCCGACAACAACATTTGACATCGATTCAAGTAAACAATGTTTCGCGTTGCCAAATGAAACAACCCTAATTTACCTCTCCTCACTTCCCACCTAAGCTTGTAATGTCAATCCACTTTACGCTACCAATCCAGGGATAACATTAAGCAAACCTGCCACCAAACTACCAATGTCAAGTCCTAACCGAACCAAGACCTACAAGGAAATGACTAAATGTTTTACCTCATGTTGGAAAGTCTAGGTTAAATATTTTGAAGTTCTAAAAATTTTAAAAATTTGCACTTTTTTATCACTCAGATGTACACTGCCGAAATTTTTCTATTCAATTTTTTTTTTGTATTTTATCGAATTCAAGTTTGAACTTGATAACTATGTGTTTGAAAACCCAGAAATGAGGGGTAAATCAAATTTAGTTTGAATAAAATTTAGGTCAGTTAACAACATTTGATGCCAGTCCAAATAAACAATGTTTCACAATACCAAATGCAATAACCCCAATTCACCTCTTCTCAATACCCTTCCAAACTTGTTGTGACTCCCACCCAAACTGTCATGTCAAACCACTCTATTGCTATCAATCCAGTCATAACATTTAGCAAATCTGCCACCAATCCTCCTCTCTCATATACATTAACTATTTTATTATTAGTGTTGCCAAGGATTTCCTTGACAAAGGATTCAAATTTATGCCTGCAGTGAGTTTCCCTAACAACATGGAGTGCACGGTGAATCTTATCATTATGATAATATTTCATTTTGTGTGTCCATAATATTGCATAAAGTGCATTGAATATTCCAAAGTTCATCTTTTGAAAGAGGAAAATGTTTAAAGCATGCAAACTTTTGCACTTCCCTCTTGATGCATTTTGAGAACTCATTGAAAATGCTCATATGCCAAGCATTTAAACGGCTTTGCAAAGTAAATGTGGATGATCGATGGATTGCAATATACAAATTGATGAAAAGAATCAATAGTCACATAACATCATGTTTATCTACATATATGCCTATACGTATCTAAATTGAGACATAAGAGGTTGTATTTCCTTACTCCATGAGTTCTTATCATGCACTATTTTTCCAGTTAATGGGTGATAAGCCTCAACCCATACATTAAGCATAAGCAAGCCTCCTCAATCAAACCATTTCACCCATATGTAAAAGAATTTGTGATATTGAAGTAAACTAAAGTCACAATTTGAAAGTCATAGAATTTGTTGATGTCATATTAAAGATATTTGTTGGTGATATTTAAAGAGATTCAAGTGAATTTATTACCAAATAATTTAAGCCTAGTAGTTTCAAGGGAAGATAACAAGGAACATCATTCTCTATCCAAAAGGGGGATAATTTTACATTAACTACTGAAATAGGCCTTGGATTTGTACTTTATGATGGTGTAAGCCCATATTTTGGAATAGGGCTTTAGATTCATATTTCATGATATTATTGTATGTATTATTGTATGTCCAAGACAAAAGAAATTAAAGATAAGATCTATGTAAAGATACAGATTTGAATGCTGGTGGGTTCATAACCAATATAAAGACACCGTACAACTTACAAGAAAAAATATTACATTCACAACAACAACATGCATCTTTCTAAATAGAGGTCAAAGAATATCATCTATCATACCCATAACACAAGAGGCATATTGATATTGAAACACATTAAGATAAAACTCAATTTTATCATTTATGTTAAAAAAGTAACAGTACCAAAAATATAAAGCCTATACAAGTAAGAAAATGCAGAGAAAAATATTCATACCCAAGTTTGTAATCACTCATTCCACTATAATTGCTGTTGTTTTTTTTAAATATATCATCCTCTACATCTTCCTTTGCTTGAACCTTCGTTTCCAACTTGGTTTCAAAAATCTATCATCATTGTACAACCAAATAATGTGTTAAATATTTTCCTACCTTCTCTAACCTTCTGCATACTCCAATATGAGTAAATTTGCACTTTTACCTCCGTTTCCAACTTGGTTTCAAAAATCTATCATCATTGTACAACCAAATAATGTGTTAAATATTTTCCTACCTTCTCTAACCTTCTACATACTCCAATATGAGTAAATTTGCACTTTTAATAGCTGCAAGTTTAACCTGAGATTGTACTAATTGCCACATGTCATATAAAATCCAATCCTTAAAACCTCTTCCCATTTTCAAAAAGTTACAAGTAGGGTTATGGTACTTTGAACATCATTGCGGTATTCTAATGCAATTTTTGAAGCCTCTGCTATCTTTCCTAGAGCTTGGAACTCTTCACAATGTTCATTGGATAAAACGAAAACCTCGTCAATTGTCAACCTTAGCATCTAAGCCATTGTTGATGCTTCTTTGCATAGACCACCTGCACAAAAGGCCCCTAAAGTTGTTTTTTTAAATAACGAGTGCTGCAATATGCCATAGAAACCTCCTCAAAAATTTCTTCGCTAAACATATGATCACCCATGGCCTCCAAAATAAGACCTCTTTCTGCCATATTTTAAAATGTCAAGGCTGAGGAGAAACATTTTTAGATTATTCTTCATGAGCTGCAAGCACTGAAAATAAGAATCTCCTGCTGCAACAATTTTTTTCAGGGCACTCTCATACCTATGCAGTGTGAAATCTATGGTGTAAAACATAACACATAATAGGAGGAGACATGCTCAAGCTCCTGTAGAAAAGGAAAAAACTCTTTTGGATCACACTGGGAGTTCAGGGTAACAACGAAAGCAAGATGAAAATTAAGAAGGCCTGATGCTGCAAGGAATACAATATCCAGATCTGACAGCCAAAGAAGATGCTTAGAAGCTTCTTTTACACTTAGATTTGATTTATCAAAACCACCACCTCCATCATTCATTAGACTTGCATTCTCTGTTTCACACAAGTTATCAATTATTTTAAATGCTTCTTCCAGCTCAGGGGGATCATTACCACAAAGCGCAGGTCCCCTCTTGTGGTATAAATAAGATGAGTTACCACTTTTTGTATCTTTCCTGTAGCACTTGCATAAAATGCAAAACTAGCAGCAGTACTAGAAATATATGATTATTCACTTTCAGCCGCAATATGCCATCTTCATCATATTCAAATATCGAGGCCTTCAAATTTCCATAATTAGAAAGAGGATTAGCATGCATCCAAGAGTAACGTGACAAAAGATCCTTCAAATTTAACTTATTTTCTTTATATAGTTATAGAGGTGTCATATGTATTCCCTCTTTTGATGTGTTTGAAACAATGTCACAAAGATTTATCTAATGGCCACAAGCCTGATAACACAATCCAGATCACCAACAAAAGCCTGAATATACACAAGCTTGATCACCATCACAAAGAATCACCACAAGAAGAACATAGGAATGTATCCATGTGAGATACCTGAGGTGGCCCAACTCCGGGTTTTAATAAAAATTTCTGTATCGACATATACATTTGTAGTTGCATATAAAGGGCCTTCCAGCTGATCCCAAATATCCTTATTAGCAGATTTAACAATACTTAAATTTTCCATCGGGTAGCCAAATGATTCGTTGAGCCTCTAGAAGTGAAAGCCACACTGAACAATAGACTGAAACTTCATATTGAAGAGAAATGTGGGAGGAGACACAAGAAATTAAGATAGTGGCGTGACAAAGCACATTCACACTATCCATCATAGAGGTTGTAAACTCGTCACAAGCAACACCGCTCCAGCAAAATTTTGGAAAGCGAACTAATCCAGATGCAGTCCAACAAATACTAAGCATCGGTCTTTCTCGGTTCCATGCAAACATTAACTTGTTCAGATACCAGTGGTAATTACCTCCATTTTTGTTTCAAATACCAATGATAATTATTGAAACCCCAAATTTGGATGCTAGACCACTCTTCATATCTCAATGATGCAGCTAACAACTCTTCTTCATGTCTCAACGATGCAGCTAATAACTCTGAGTTATAATTCCACTTCAACATCCCAATTTTGGATCATGTTCCTCCATATATGTCCAATGAACCTCGATCGAGACTAAGCCCAAAAAATTGGACATTTCTATGAGACTTTGTCCAATCTATTGTCCAGGTCATATAAGGCTTTGTAAAAATTTAAAAGAGAACGTGAAGAGTTCATAAATTTATGGTAAATCAGGGCTAACAGATTTTGAGAATACGAAGCATTCACAAATTTAAGGTAAATTCGGGCTAAGCGTTTATGGTTATTTTAATGTCCACATTAATCATATCTGCTACAAACATTTGACTGAAACAGATTTGTGGACAGAATTCAACCAAATCGTACCAACAGATACATATATAACTTATTTTCTTTGTACAATATTGGGTGCTCTCTAATCCAAATTCTAGAAAATGGCACCACACAGGCTCATTAAATAGATAATAAATAGATAAATACAATGATTAATTAATTAAGCAATAATTAAGCATATACAACTACATATATAACTTATTTTCTTTGTACAATATTGGGTGCTCTCTAATCCAAATTCTGGAAAACGACATCATGCAGGCTCAGTAAATAGATAATAAATAGATAAATACAACGTTTAATTAATTAAGCATATACTGGAGCCTAAGAAGCAAAAAGCATGAATTCAAAAAACTGATGCAAAAAGCAGGAATCCAAAAAAACTGAATAAAAAGCATCCCAAAAAGCTTGAGGGCGTTTTTTGGTTTGACCAGCTTTTTTGGTGCGATGGATCAATTTTGAAATTATCGTTCAGTTGTTGAGGAGGGAAGGGATTCGTCTTTTGTCTTATATTTTAAAAGGCTCTGCGAGAGAGAGAGGGGAGGCCAATGTATCGGTTGAAAGGAAGTATATATATTATCAAATCTTACAGAAATTTCACATTTACTTCCTCCTCATCCTCTATCTCTGGTCCGGTCCGGTATATCTGCGAGGTAGGCCGTCTCAGTCTGTGCCTATGCCGGATATATCTACGAGGTTGGGTGTCCTCAGTCTCAGTTTGTGCATGTGCCTGCTCATGTCATATGTGTATGTGATAGAGGAGGCGGCAATTGGAATTGGATCATCCACTGTTGGAGAAAAAAACTTCAAAACAAGGACGATTTAGCTGCTCAAGGGTTACTGCTCTCTCAAGAATGATCAATGCTCTCTCCCAGTAATTCAATTCAAGGTACATATACTCTCACAAGCCCCTGTTCTTTCATTTTAGCTATGCTATGTCCATCTTTATTTATGTTGATTTCTCCAATCAACGATATACAATTTTATTTCTGTTAATTCTGCTATCAGGAATAAACCCTAATCCCAATCATTTCAGCAATTTTTCTTTTGTTAGTTTCTTCAACTGCCCCCATCTATTTCAATGGTCTTTCAGCAATGATGGGAAGGGAATCAGCATTAGGAGAGCATCCATGCATCCAAGAACAATGCATCATTCATCTGTGTTTCCCTGTTCCATAATGCATTTTCTTTATATTTTATCATTATTTCCTTTGTCATCTGGTCTTCTCTGCTCTCACAGACGCCATGGTTTATTTTTTCAAATTCATTAATGTATCTGTCCTTCTCAAATATCATGCATTACCTTACTTTCATTCTGTCAAAATTATTTTAGGTTTGGTTTGATTCAATGCTCTCTCCCAGTAAATTATTTTAGGTTTATCAGCGCTCTCTCCCAGTAAATTATTTTAGGTTTGGTTTGATTCATTATCAACACTCTCTCCCCGTAAAATATTTTAGGTTTTGTTTGATTCATTTTGGAAATAATTATTTTAGTTTTGGTTTGATTAATTTTGAAAATATTTTTTTCTCACAAGCCCTTGTCCATCATGTCATATCACACCATAAATTTAGTTTCTCAGTTACGGATTGTAGTTTGTTCATGTTGTTAGTCAAGTTGTAGTATAGTTTTACCCACTTGTGTGTTTATATAGTTTACAAATAATTTAAGTTTGTAATTTAATTGAATTTTTTTAAATGATTGTTGTTAATTTAATTGTAGTATAGTTTTACCCACATGTATGTTTATATAGTTTACAAATAGTTTAAGTTTGTAGTTTAATTGACTCTTTTAAAATGATTTTTAAATTTTTAAACTGCATCCAAGAACAATTCATCATCTATATCATTTTTAAAAAAATACATAAAACAGGGAAACACATTCTTGGATGTTGTTTAAAAATCATTTTAAAATAATAAATTAAACTACAAACTTAAACTATATAAACACACATGTGAGTAAAACTATACTAACAACATGAAGAAACTACAGTTATAAACACAATTAGACTACAAACTTAAACTATATAAACACAATGGTGGGTAAATCTATACTACAACTAAACTAACTCCATGAAAAAACTACAGTTATAAGCACACACTTGGGTAAAACTATACTACAACGAGACTAACAGCATGAAGAAACTACACTCTGGAATTGGGATATGGATGCAATATTTTTATTAAATTTAATTTTATAATGATTAAATTGCTCCTCTTTTCTTATTAAATTTAATTTTATAATGATTAAATTGCTCTTCTCTTTTTATTAAATTTAATTTTTCTATCATTGTAATTTAATTGATTCTTTTAAAAGGATTTAGAGTATGTAAATTAACTATAGATATATTTTTGTATCCATATTTTATCATTTATATATTGCATTATGTTATTGGATTCTATAAATATAGTTTTATTGATTCTTTTAAAATGATTTAGAGTATGTAAATTATATTACATTTATTCTATAAATGTAGTTTCGTTTATTCTTTTATATTAACTTGGTTTTCCTTATTAAATTATATTTTAATGGATATAATTTATTTGATTCTTTTAAAATGATTTAGAGTATGTAAATTATGTATAGATATATTTTTTTATCCATATTTTATCATTTATATATTGCATTATGTTATTGTATTCTATAAATATAGTTTGGTTGATTCTTTTAAAATGATTTAGAGTATCCTCAGATGGGGTGATAAGAGCCGCGATAGAGCCACGTGGGCAGAGCCAGGACGCCGCGTTAAGGCATCCACCAGCTCGCCTTGCCTTGCACATTTACCCCACATGACTTGCAGCAAGAGATGCATACCGAAGAGGCCCCTCGCGCAAGCGAAAGGTACTCAACAGCAGAGTACTAACGAGCAGAGATTAATGGCGCAGATTAATGCCCGGGATATGGCAATTGTGGTGTTTATAACGTTCATTGTCCGAGTTGCAGCACCTAACAGCAATTTGGTCCGGAACGCCTCTAGCTCTCAGACGCACCCGAGCAGAGGCAACCTCCCTCCAGTTCCTCTCGCACAGCAACAACAATCAATAACCACGCTTCTTAGGGGCAATTGGACAAATACAGGCAGCATTCGAATCTTCCATAGGGACTCCGCCATGCCTCGTATTCGAGGGAAACCGCGACAAGGTGCTGCCTGGTATGCAGCAGAGTCCAGACGCAAACGAAAGAAGGATTTTGAGAGGGCGATGGCAATCGTAGCTAGGCGAAGGAGGACCAGATCACGTCTGCCTCCTAAGGAGCGCGAGGAAGAGGTCAGCCTGCTAGCCAACCCGCCAAGCCATTCTAGGCACACCCTGTTCATGGCATTGAATAACCAGAACCCGAGCTCGAGCCTTGGCTCGCACTGCACTAGACAACCCGCAGGTGATGAGCCCGGCCCCTCCACTGCCATCGCCGAACAGCCTTACTCCCCTTGCTATATAGTAGAGGAGGCTCCTCCCGAGCCCACCAAGGAAACCACAGAGGCAGAGCAAGAGCGCCATCAGCACAGGGCAAGGGTAGCAGATGCGGCCGTCAGTGAGGAGTCCAGGGAAAGCCACCGTTGGGAGCAGCCTTCAGCAGAGGATTGGGGATACCTCAACCTTATTTTCGAAATCAGAAACAAGCTGGACGACCAAGCATTCCGCCTGGAGCGCATGGACCAGCGGCTAGATATGTTTTTCGCTGCACATTTTAGAGCATCGTCCAAGAAACAATGTCCGACCTGTGCGCGCACCTACTCCTTCCCGGCTAGATGGAGGCACTCAGAGATATAGCACAAGCAGCTCGGCTTCGAGGTTCATACATGTTTTGGTGTTGTTGCTATATTTTTAGCTTTATGTTAGATAGTTTTCAGGATGTCTTAGTAATAGATAGAATAATCAGCTTCATGCTAGCGACCATAAGTCCTGGTTTCCTTCGGGCAGGACGTCGCTCTGGAAAACTTTGTTAAATTTTGTTAACTAAGCTACAGGGTGACATTTGGACATGAATGCCCAGCTATCTCGGTTTCCTGCTCAGGCGGGACAGCTGACATCACACACAGTCTTGTATTTTGATTATGTTAATATAACATGCACCACCTTTTTACTAAAAAAAAATGATTTAGAGTATGTAAATTATATTACATTTAAATATAGTTTCATTGATTTTTTTTAAATGATTTAGAGTATGTAAATTATATTACATTTATTCTATAAATGTAGTTTCGTTGATTCTTTTATATCAACTTGTTTTCCCTTATTAAATCATATTTTAATGGATATAATTTATTTGATTCTTTTAAAATGATTTAGAGTATGTAAATTAAGTATAGATATATTTTTTTATCCATATTTTATCATTTATATATTGCATTATGTTATTGGATTCTATAAATATAAATATAGTTTCATTGATTCTTTTAAAATGATTTAGAGTATGTAAATTATATTACATTTATTCTATAAATGTAATTTCGTTGATTATCTTATATTAACCTTTTTTTTCCCTTATTAAATTATATTTTAATGGATATAATTTATTTTAAATGATATCTTTAAAAAAAATAGTAATATAATTTAGTTTATTTATTTTTTCTAAATGATTTTGAATTTTAGATAATTAATATTTTATTAAGTTTTATACTATATTTTATTCACCCTGAAATGTAGTATGGTTTACTTGTTTAATTAAAATTATATAATATATATCCAAAGAGTGTTTATAGTTATATAATATAAAGTGACAATGCTTATTTATCTAAATTTATATTTTAAAATTAAATTATAATGTGAATTGGTTTAGATTGAATTTGAATGTGTGTTTTAATAAATGTCTCAATTATGATATATATATATATGAATTCTTATAATTATAGATTAGATTAGGTTAGAATAGAGTAGACTAGAAGCTAGAGTAGGTTAGGCTAGGCTAGGTTAAAGTAAACTAGGCTAGGCTAGAGTAGACTGGGCTAGGTTAAAGTAAACCAGGATAGGATAGGATAGAGTAAACTAAGCTATAATAGGTAGGTTATAGTAGGCTAGGCTAGGCTAGGCTAGAGTAGGCTAGGCTAGGCTAGGCTAGAGTAGGCTAAGCTAGGCTAGAGTAGTCTAGGCTAAAGTAGATTAGGCTAGGCTAGGTTAGGCTAGGCTATTCTAGGATAGGCTAGTCTAGTCTAGGCTAGGCTAGGCTAGGCTAGAATAGGCTAGGCTAGGCTAGAGTAGAATAGACTAGGCTAGGATAAAGTAGGCTAGGCTAGGCTAGAATAGGATATGCTAGGCTACACAAGAGTAGGATAGGATAGAGTAGGCTAGGCTAGAGTAGGATAAGCTAGAGTAGGCTAGGTTAGAGTAGAATAGACTAGGCTAGATTAGAGTATGCTAGGCTATGCTAGAGTAGGCTAGGCTAGGTTAGGATATAGTAGGCTAGAGTAGGCTAGGCTAGGGTAATCTAGGCTAGGTTATGCTAGGCTAGGCTAGTCCAAGCTAGGCTAGGGTAGGCTAGACTAGGCTAGTCTAGGCTAGAGTAGGATAGGCTAGGCTAGGCTAGGCTAGAGTAGGCTTGGCTAAGCTAAGCTAGGCTAGGCTAGAGTAGATTAGGCTAGGCTAGAGTAGGTTAGGTTAGGCTAGGCTAAGCTAGAGTAAGCTAGGCTAGGCTAGAGTAGGCTAGAGTAGTCTAGAGTAGGCTAGGCTAAGCTAGGGTAGAGTAAGCTAGGCTAGAGTAGGCTTGGCTAGACTAGAGTAGATTAGGCTAGGCTAGGCTAGAGTAGGTAGGCTAGGCTAGGCTAGACCAAGTGAGGCTAGGCTAATGAAGGCTAAGCTAGGGTAGGCTAGAGTAGGCGAAGATAGGCTAGGATATAGTAGGTTAGGGTAGTCAAGAGTAGATTAGGCTAGGACAGAATATGTTCGGCAAGGCTAGGCTAGGATAGAGTATGTTAGGCTAGGCTAAAGTAGGCCAGAGTAGGCTAGGTTAGAGTAAGCTAAGCTTGAGTTGACTAGGCTAGAGTAGGCTACACTAGAGTAGGCAAGGTTAGTCTAGGCTAAAGTAGGCTACGCTAGTGTAGATAGAGTAGGCTAGGCTAGAGTAGGCTATGTTAGGTTAGGCTAGAGTAAGCTAGGCTATAGTAAAATATCATATGCAAGAGTAGGCTAGGGTACGCTAGAGTAGGATAAGCTAGGGTAGGGTAGGGAATACTAGAGTAGGATAAGATAAGCTAGGCTAGGCTAAAGTAGGATAGGCTAGAGTAGAATAGACTAGACTAGGCTAGGGTAAGCTAGGCTAGGTTAGGCTAGAGTTGGCTACTCCAGGCTAGGCTAGGCTAGGCTAGGCTAGAGTAGGCTAGGCTAGGCTAGAGAAGGCTAGAGTAGGATAGGCTAGCCTAGACTATAGTAGGCTAGGCTAGGCTAGGCTAGGCAAGTCTAGGCTAGGGTAGGGTAGGCTAGGATAGGATAGGATAGGCTAAGCTCGATTAGGCTAGGCTAGGATAGGATAATCTAGGCTAGGCTATGCTATGCTATGCTTGGATAGGCTATGATAGTCTAGGCTAGGGTAGTCTAGGCTAGGCTAGGTTAGGCTAGGCTAGTCTAGAGTAGGCTAGGCTAGGTTGGATTAGGGTAGGGTAGGGTAGGCTAGCGTAGACTAGGCTAGGCTAGGCTAGGATAGGTTAGGCTAGAGTAGGCTAGAGTAGGCTAAGCTAGGCTAGGCTAGAGTAGGCTAGTCCATGAGAGGCTAGGCTAGGCTAGAGTAGGCTAGGCTAGGCCAGGCTAGGTTAGAGTAGGCTAGGCTAGATTAGGCTAGAGTAGGCTAGGTTAGGCTAAAGTAGGCTATGCTAGAGTAGGCAAGGCTAGTCTAGACTAAAGTCGGCTAGGCTAGTGTAGATAGAGTAGGCTAGGTTAGAGTAGGATATGTTAGGTTAGGATAGAGTAAGTTAGGATATAATAAGCTAGCATAGATAAGAGTACGCTAGGGTAGGCTAGAGTAGTATAAGTTAGGGTAGGGTAGGGAAGGCTATAGTAGGATAGGATAGGCTAAAGTAGGATAGGCTAGGCTAGGCCAGAGTAGGATAGGCTAGGATATGATAAAGTAGGCTAGGCTAGGATATGATAAAGTAGGCTAGGCTAGGCTAGGTTAGAATAGAGTGGGATAGGCTAGGCAGAGTAGGCTAGGTTAGGCTTAGCTAGGGTAAGCTAGGCTAGTCTAGGCTAAGCTAGAATAGGCTAGTCTAGGCTAGGCTGGGCTAAGATAGTCTAGAGTAGGCTAGAGTAGGATATACTAGAGTAGGCTAGGCTAAAGTAGAATAAACTAGGCTAGCATAAAGTAGGCTAGGCTAGGCTAAGTTAGACTAGGCTAGGCTAGGTTAGGCTAGGCTAGGGTAAGCTAGCTTAGGTTAGGCTAGGATAGGCTAGAGTAGGCTAGTCTAGGCTAGGCTTGGCTAGGCTAGAGTAGGCTAGGCTAGCCTAGACTAGAGTAGGCTAAGGTAGGCTAGGCTAGACTAGGCTACGGTAAGCTAGGCTAGGCTAAAGTAGAATAGACTAGGCTAGGATAAAGTAGGCTAGGCTAGGCTAGGCTAGACTAGGATATGCTAGGCTATGCTAGAGTAGGATAGGATAGAGTATGCTAGGATAGGCTAGGCTAGAGTAGAATAGACTAGGCTAGGATAAAGTAGACTAGGCTAGGCTAGGTTATGCTAGAGTAGGCTAGGCTAAGATAGAGTAGGCTAGGTTATGCTAGGCTAGGGTAAGCTAGGCTAGGCTAGAGTAGGCTAATCTAGGCTAAGCTAGAGTAGGCTAGTCCAGGCTAGGCTATGCTAGGCTAGGATAGACTAGGATAGTCTACACTAAAGTAGGCTAGAGTAGGCTAGGCTAAGCTAGAGTAGTCTAGGCTAGGCTAGAGTAGGCTCGCCTAAGCTAAGCTAGGCTAGGCTAGGCTAGAGTAGATTAGGCTAGGCTAGAGTAGGCTAGGCTNATGCTAGGCTAGGATAGACTAGGATAGTCTACACTAAAGTAGGCTAGAGTAGGCTAGGCTAAGCTAGAGTAGTCTAGGCTAGGCTAGAGTAGGCTCGCCTAAGCTAAGTTAGGCTAGGCTAGGCTAGAGTAGATTAGGCTAGGCTAGAGTAGGCTAGGCTAGGTTAGGTTATGCTAGGCTAGGCTAGAGTAGGCTAGAGTAATCTAGGATAGACTAGACTATAGTAAGATAGGCTAGGCTAGACTAGAGTAGGCTCGACTAAGTTAGGCTAGGCTAAACTAGAGTACATTAGGCTGGGCTAGGATAGGCCAGGCTATGCTAGGCTAGGCTAGACCAAGAGAGACTAGGCTAATGAAGGCTAAGCTAGGGTAGGCTTGAGTAGGCTAAGATATGCTAGGATAGGTCAGGCTAGGATAGAGTAGGTTAGGGTAGTCAAGAGTAGGTTAGGCTAGGCAAGGAAGGCTAGATTAAGCTAGGCATATCTAGGCTAGTCTAGCTTAGAGTATACTAGGCTAGGCTAGAATATGTTAGGCTAGACTAGGATAGGATAGAGTATGTTAAGCTAGGCTAGGCTAGAGTAGAATAGACTAGGCTAAGATAAATTAGGTTAGGCTAGGCTAGAGTAGGCTAGAGTAGGCTAGGCTAGAGTAGGCTAGGTTAGAGTAGAATATACTAGGCTAGGATAGATTAGGATAGAATAGGCTAGGTTAGTCTAGGCTTGGGTAAGCTAAGCTAGGCTAGGCTAGAGTAGGCTAAGCTAGGTTAGGATAGAGTAGGCTAGGCTAGGCTAGAGTAGGCTAAGTTAGGATAGGCTTAGGTAAGCTAGGCTAGGTAATGCTAGGCTAGGCTAGAGTAGGCTACTCCAGGATAGGCTAGGATAGGCTAGGCTAGAGTAGGCGCGGCTAAACTAAGCTAGGCTAGTCTATAGTAGATTAGGCTAGGCTAGGCTAGGCTAAGCTAGGCTAGGGTAAGCTAGGCTAGGTTATGCTAGGCTAGGCTAAGTAGGCTAGTCCAGGCTAGGCTAGAGTAGTCTAGGCTAAGCTATTACAGGCTAGGCTAGAGTAGTCCAGGCTAGGATAAACTAGAGTAGGCTAGGCTAGGCTAAGCTAAAGTAATATAGGCTAGAGTAGGCATGGATAAGCTAGGCTCGTCTAGCCTAGAGTAGATTAGGCTAGGCTAAGCTAGAGTAAGCTAGGATAGGCTAAAGTAGGCTAGGCTAGGCGAGATCAAGCGAGGGTAGGCTAATGAAGGTTAAGCTAGGGTAGGCTAGAGTATGCTAAACTAGGCGAGGATAAGCTAGGTTGGGATAGAGTAGGTTAGGGTATTCAAGAGTAGGTTAGGTTAGGCAAGGAAGGTTAGATTAGGCTAGGCAGGTCTACGCGAGCCTAGGCTAGAGTATGCTAGGCTAGGCTAGAATATGTTAGGCTAGGCTGAGCTAGGATAGAGTATGTTAGGCTAGGCTAGGCTAGAGTAGGCTAGAGTAGGATAGGTTAGAGTAGGCTAGGCTTGAGTTGACTACGCTAGAGTAGGCAAGGTTAATCTAGGATAAAATTTGCTACGCTAGTGTAGATAGAGTAGGCTATGTTAGGTCAAGCTATAGTAATTTAGGCTATAGTAAGCTAGCATATGCAAGAGTGGGCTAGGGTAGGCTATAGTAGGATAAGGTAGGGTAGGGTAGGGAAGGCCAGAGTAAGATAAGATAGGCTAGGCTAGGCTAAAGTAGGATATGTTAGAATAGGTTAGGCTAGGCTAGAGTAGGATATGTTAGAGTAGGCTAGGCTAGAGTAGAATAGACTAGGCTAAGATAAAGTAGGCTAGGCTAGAGTAGGCTAGGCTAGGCTACGTTAGGCTAGGCTAGGCTAGAGTAGGCTAGTCCAAGCTAGGCTTGGCCTGGCTAGGCTAGGCTAGGCTAGAGTAATCTAGAGTAGGCTAGGCTAACCCAAACTAGAGTAGGCTTGGC
This sequence comes from Picea mariana, assembly GCA_032191745.1. Classification (NCBI taxonomy): domain Eukaryota; kingdom Viridiplantae; phylum Streptophyta; class Pinopsida; order Pinales; family Pinaceae; genus Picea; species Picea mariana. Next base: position 78,758 of record JASDQU010101273.1, on the reverse strand, counting down.
CTGGCTAGGCTAGGCTAGGCTAGAGTAATCTAGAGTAGGCTAGGCTAACCCAAACTAGAGTAGGCTAGGCTAGGCCAGGGTAGGTTAGGTTGGATTAGGGTAGGGTAGGGTAGGGTAGGATAACGTAGACTAGGCTAGGCAAAGATAGGATAATCCATGCTAGGTTAGGCTAATCTCTATTATGATAGTCTAGGATAGTCTAGGCTAGGCTAAGCTATGCTACGCTTGGCTAGGCTATGCTACACTTGGCTAGGCTATGATAGTCTAGGCTAGGCTAGTCTATGCTACGCTTGGCTAGCTATGCTACACTTGGCTAGGATAAGCTAGAGTAGGCTAGGCTAGGCTAGACTAGGCCATGCTAGACTAAGCTAGGCTATGTTAGGCTAGGCTAGGCTAAGTTAGGCTAGACTAGAGTAGATTAGGCTAGGCTAGGCTAGGCTAGAGTAGGCTAGGCTAGGCTAGTCTAGGTTAGGGTAAGCTAGGCTAGGCTAGAGTAGGCTAGTCCATTCCAGGCTAGGCTAGAGTAGGCTACGCTAGAGTAAGCAAGGCTAGTATAAATTAACGTAGGCTAGAATAGTGTAGATAGAGTAGGCTAGGCTAGAGTAGGATATGTTAGGTTAGGATAGAGTAAGTTAAGATATAGTAAAATAGCATAAACAAGAGTAGGCTAGGGTAGGTTAGAGAAGGATAAGGTAGGGTAGGGTGGGGAAGGTTATAGTAGGATAGGATAGGCTAGAGTAGGATAGGCTAGAGTAGAATAGACTAGGCTAGGCTAGTTTAGGCTAGAGTGGGAGAGGTTAGGCTAGAGTAGGCTAGGTTAGGTTTGGCTAGGATAAGCTAGAGTAGGCTAATCTATGCTAGGCTAGGCTAGAGTAAAATATGCTAGATTAGGCTAGGCTAGAGTAGAATAGACTAGGTTTGGTTTGTTTCATTTTGGAAATAATTATTTTAAGTTTGGTTTGATTCATTTTGAAAATAATTACTCTCACAAGCCATTGTCCATCATGTCATATCACACCATAAATTTAGTTTCTCAGTTCCCGACTGTAGTTTCTTCATGCTATTAGCCTAGTTGTAGTATAGTTTTACCCACCTGTGTGTTTATATAATTTACAAATAGTTTAAGTTTGTAGTTTAATTGACTCTTTTAAAATGATTTTTAAATTGCATCCAAGAACAATGCATCATCCATCAATGTTTTGTTCTTTGATGTAGTCTCTCTTAAAATGATTTTGTTTACTGAATCAGTTTTTTTATCGATGTAATTTAATTTAACTTGCTCCTCTTAATTTAATTTAACTAATTTAAATTAAATTAAATTAAATTGCATCCATTAAAAACTAATTCAGTAAACAAAATCATTTTAAAATAGAGTACATAAATGGATGATGCATGGTTCTTAATGCAATTTAAAAATCATTTTAAAATAATCAATTAAACTATAAACTTTAAACTATATAAACACACATGTGGGTAAAATATACTAACAACATGAAGAAACTACAAATAAAACTACAAAGAAATGCACAGGTGGGTAAAAGTATACTACAATTAGACTAACAGCATGAAAAACTACAATTATAAACACACACGTGGGTGAAACTATACTACAACTAGAATAACAACATGAAAAAACTACAATTATAAACACACACGTGGGTAAAACTATACTACAACTAGACTAACAACATGAAGAAACTACAGTCTAGAAATGGGATATGGATGGAATTTTCTTATTAAATTTAATTTTACAATGATTAAATTCCTCCTCTTTTCTTATTAAATTTAATTTTTTTATCATTGTAGTTTAATTGATTCTTTTAAAATGATTTAGAGTATGTAAATTAAGTATAGTTATATTTTTTTTTATCCATAATTTATCATTTACATATTGCATCATGTTATTGTTATTGGATTCTATAAATATAGTTTCATTGATTTTATTGGATTCTATAAATATAGTTTCATTGATTCTTTTAAAATGATTTAAAGTATGTAAATTATATTTCATTGATTTTATAAATTTAGTTTCATTGATTATTTTATATTAACTTTTTTCCCTTATTAAATTATATTTTAATAGATATAATTTATTTTAAATGATATCTTTTTAAAATAGTAGTAATATAATTTAATTTATTTATTTTTTTAAATGATTTTGAATTTTAGATAATTAATATTTTATTAAGTTTTATACTATATTTTATTCACCCTAAAATGTAGTATGGTTTACTTGTTTAATTAAAATTATATAATATATATCTAAAGAATGTTTATAGATATATAATATAAAGTGACAATGCTTATTTATCTAAATTTATATTTTAAAATTAAATTATAATGTGAATTTGTTTAGATTGAATTTGAATGTGTGTTTTATTAAATGTTTCAACTATGATATGTATTTATATGAATTATTATAATTATAGATTACACTAAGATAGGCTAGGCTAAGATAAAATAGGGTAGATTCTATAGTAGGCTAGGCTAAGATAAAATAGGGTAGATTCTATAGTAGGCTAGGTTAGAGTAGACTAGACTAGGTTAAAGTAAACTAGACTAGGCTAGAGTAGAGTAGGCTAGGTTAAAGTAAACTAGGCTAGGCTAGAGTAGACTAGGCTAGGTTAAAGTAAACTAGGCTAGGCTAGGATAGAGTAGACTAAGCTAAAATAGGTAGGTTATAGTAGGCTAAGCTAGGCTAGGCTAGGCTAGAGTAGGCTAACCTAGGCTAGAATACTCTAGGCTAAAGTAGATTAGGCTAGGCTAGGCTATTCTAGGATAGGCTAGTCTACTTTAGGCTAGGCTAGAGTAGGCTAGGCTAAGCTAGAGTAGAATATACTAGGCTAGGATAAAGTAAGCTAGGCTAGGCTAGAGTAGGATATGCTAGGCCAAGCTAGAGTAGAATAGGCTAGAGTAGGCTAGGATAGGCTAGGCTAGAGTAGGATAGGCTAGAGTAGGCTAGGATAGGCTAGGCTAGAGTAGGATAGGCTAGAGTAGAATAGACTAGGCTAGGATAAAGTAGGTTAGGCTAGGCTAGAGAAGGCTAGACTAGGCTAAGCTAAACTAGGTTAGGCTAGGCTAGAGTAGTCTAGGTTAATCTAGGCTAGGGTAAGCTAGGTCAGGTTATGCTAGGCTAGACTAGGCTAGTCCAGGCTAGGCTAGGCTAGGCTAATCTAGGCTGGAATAGGCTAGGCTAGAGTAGGCTCGACTAAGCTAAGCTAGGCTAGCCTAGGCTAGGCTAGAGTAGATTAGGCCAGGCGAGAGTAGGCTAGGCTAGGCTAGAGTAGGCTAGGCTAGGCTAGAGTAGGATATGCTAGAATAGGCTAGGCTAGAGTAGATTAGACTAGGCTAGGATAAAGTAGGCTAGCCCAGAGTAGGCTAGGCTAGGCTAGGGTAAGCTAGGCTAGGTTAGGCTAGGATAGGCTATAATAGGCCAGTCTAGGCTAGACTAGACTAGGCTAGAGTAGGCTAGGTTAGGCTAGGCAAGAGTAAGCTAGGTTAGAGTAGATTAGGCTAGGCTAGGCTAGAGTAGGCTAGGCTAGACCAAGCGAGGCTAAGCTAATGAAGGCTAAGCTAGGGTAGGCTAGAGTAGGTGAAGCTAGGCCAGGATAGGCTAGGTTAGGATAGAGTAGGTTAGGGTAGTCAATAGTAGATTAGGCTAGGCAAGGAAGGCTAGATTAGGCTAGGCAGGTCTAGGCTAGAGTATGCTAGGCTAGGCTAGGCTAGGCTAGAATATGTTAGGCTAGGCTAGGCTAGGACAGTGTATGTTAGGCTAGGCTAGGCTAGGACAGTGTATGTTAGGCTAGGCTAGAGTACGCTAGAATAGGCTAGGTTAGAGTAGGCTAGGCTTGAGTTGACTAGGCTAGAATAGGCTACACTAGAGTAGGAAAGGTTAGTCTAGGCTAAAGTAGACTACGTTGGTGTAGACAGAGTAGGCTAGGTTAGAGTAGGCTATGTTAGGTTAGGCTAGAGTAAGTTAGTCTATAGTAAAATAGCATATGCAAGAGTAGGCTAGAGTAGGAAACGCTAGAGTAGAATAGGGAATGCTAGAGTAGGATAAGTTAGGCTAGGCTAGGCTAGTCTAGAGTAGGCAAGGCTAGGGTAGGGTAATCTAGGATAGGTTAGGCTAGGATAGGCTATAGCAGGTTAGTCTAGGCTAGGCTAAGCTAGATTAGGCCAAAGTAAGCTAGGCTAGCATAGACTAGAGTAGGCTAGGCTAGGATAGGCTAGGCTAAGCTAGGCTAGGCCAGGCTAGTCTAGGTTGGATTAGGGTAGGGTAGCGTAGGCTAGCGTAGACTAAGCTAGGCTAAGATAGGATACTCCATGCTAGGTTAGGCTAGGCCATGCTACACTTGGATAGGCTATGAAAGTCTAGTGTAGGCTAGTCTATGCTACGCTAGGCTAGGCTATGCTATGCTTGGCTAGGGTAAGCTAGAGTAGGCTAGGCTAGGCTAGGCTAAACTAGGCTAGATTAGACCAGAGTAGGCTAGGTCATGATAGACTAAGCTAGGATAGGCTAGGCTAGAGAAGATTAAGGTAAGCTAGGTTAGGCTAAGCTAGGATAGGTTAGGCTAGAGTAAGCTAGAATAGGCTAGGCTAGACTAAGCTAAGCTAGAGTAGGCTAGGATAGGTTAGGATAAGTTAGGTTAGGCTAGGCTAGGTTAGAGTAGGCTAGTCCATGCTAGGCCAGGCTATGATAGGCTAGGCTAGGTTAGTCTAGGCTAGAGTAGGCTAGGCTAGATTAGGCTATGCTAGAGAAGGTTGATTTAGAGTAGGCTATGCTAGAGTAGGCAAGGCTCATCTAGGATAACGTTGGCTAGGCTAGTGTAGATAGAGTAGGCTAGGCTAGAGTAGGATATGTTAGGTTAGAATAGAGTAACTTAGAATATAGTAAGCTAACATAGACAAGAGTAGGCTAGAGTAAGATAATTTAGGGTAGGGTAGGGAAGGCTATAATAGGATAAGATAGGCTAGAGTAGGATAGGCTAGGCTAGGCTAGAATAAAATAGATCAGGCTATGATAAAGTAGGCTAAGCTAGGCTAGAGTAGGTTAGGCTAGAGTGGGATAAACTAGGCAGAGTTGGTTAGGTTAGGCTTGGCTAGGATAAGCTAGGCTAATCTAGGCTAGGCTAGTCTAGGCTAGGCTAGGCTAATCTAGGCTAGGCTAGTCTAGGCTAGGCTAGGCTAAACTAGGCTAGTCTAGGCTAGGTTAGGCTAAGCTAGACTAGTCTAGGCTAGAGTAGACTAGGCTAGGCTAGAGCAGGATATGCTAGAGTAGACTAGGCTAGGCTAGAGCAGGATATGCTAGAGTAGGCTAAGCTAGAGTATAATAGACTAGGCTAGGATAAAGTAGGCTAGGCTAGAGTAGGCTAGGCTAGGCTAAGATAAGCTAGGTTAGATTAGGCTAGAATAGGCTAGAGTAGGCTAATCTAGGCTAGGCTTGGCTTGGATAGACTAGGCTAGGCTAGGCTAGAGTAGGCAAGAAGGCTAGGCTAGCCTAGAGTAGGCTAGGCTAGAGTAGAATAGACTAGACTAGGATACAGTAGGCTAGGCCGGGTTGGACTAGGATATGCTACGCTACACTAGAGTAGGATAGGCTATATTAGGCTAGGATAGGCTAGGGTAGATTAGGATAGGCTAGAGTGGAATAGACTAGGCTCGAATAAAGTAGGCTAAGTTAGGCTAGAGTAGGCTAGGCTAGGTCAAGCTAAAGTAGGCTAATCTAAGATAGAGTATGCTAGGCCAGGTCAAGCTAAAGTAGGCTAATCTAAGATAGAGTAGGCTAAGTTAGGCTAGGCTAGGATAAGCTGGGCTAGGAAAAGATAGGCTAGGTAGAGCTAGGCTAGACTAGGTAGGGCTAGGCTAGGCTAGACCAAGCAAGGCTAGACTAATGAAGGCTAAGCTAGGGTAGGCTAGAATAGGATAAGCTAGGCTAAGATAGAATAGGTTAGGGTAGTCAAGAATAGGATAAGCTAGGCTAGGATAGAATAGATTAGGGTAGTCAAGAGTAGGATATGCTAGGCAAGGAAGGATACATTAAGCTAGGCATATCTAGGCTAGCCTAGACTAGAGTATGCTAGGCTAGGCTAGGATAAAGTATGTTAGGCTGGGATAGGCTAGAGTAGAATAGACTAGGCTAGGATAAAGTAGGCTAGGCTAGGCTAGAGTAGGATATGCTAGGCTAAGGTAGAGTAGGATAGGCTAGAGTAGGCTAGGTTAGAGTAGAAAAGACTAGGCTAGGATAAAGTAGGCTAGGCTAGGATAGAGTAGGATAAGCTAGGCTATAGTATGATAGGTTACTCTAGGCTTGGGTAAGCTAGGCTAGGCTAGGCTAGGTTAGGATAGAGTAGGCTAGGCTAGGCTAGAGTAGGCTAGGTTAGGCTAGGCTAGGTAATGCTAGGTTAGGTTATGCTAGGCTGGGCTAGGCTAGAGTAGGCTCGTCTAAGCTAAGCTAGGATAGGCTAGGCCAGGCTATAGTAGATTAAGCTAAGCTAGGGTAGTCTAGGCTAGGCTACTCTAGGCTAGTCTAGGCTAGGCTACTCTAGGCTAGAGTAGGCTAGGCTAGGCTACTCTAGGCTAGAGTAGGCTAGGCTAGGGTAGAGCAGGATATGCTAGAGTAGGCTAGGCTAGAGTAGAATAGACTAGGCTAGGATAAAGTAGGCTAGGCTAGAGTAGGCTAAGCTAGGCTAGGGTAAGCTACGTTAGATCAGGCTAGGATAGGCTAGAGTAGGCTAGTCTAGTCTAGGCTTGGCTTGTATAGGCTAGGCTAGGCTAGGCTAGAGTAGGCCAGAGTAGGCTAGGCTAGCCTAGACTAAAGTAGGGTAGGCTAGGGTAGGCCAGGCTAGGATACAGTAGGCTAGGCTAGGCTAGACTAGGATATGTTAGGCTACACTAGAGTAGGATAGGCTAGATTAGGCTAGGATAGGCTCGGCTAGAGTAGGATAGACTAGGCTAGGATAAAGTAGGCTAGAGTAGGCTAGGATAGGTCAAGCTAAAGTAGGCTAGGCTAAGATAGAGTAGGCTAGGTTAGGCTAGGCTAGGGTAAGCTAGGCTAGGTTATGCAAGGCTAGGCTAGAGTAGGCTAGTCCAGGCTAGGCTAGGCTAGGCTAGGATAGACTAGAATAGGCTAGGCTAGAGTAGGCTCGACTAAGCTAAGCTAAGCCAGGCTAGGATAGGCTAGAGTAGATTAGGCTATGATAGAGTAGGCTAGGGTAGGGTAAGCTAGGCTAGGTTATGCTAGGCTTGTCTAGGGTAGACTAGGCTAGAGTAGGCTAGGCTAGGCTATTCTAGGTTAGGCTAGACTAAAGTAGTTTAGAATAGTCTAGGCTAGGCTAGATTATAGTAGACTAGGCTAAGCTAGAATAAGCTAGGCTAGAGTAGGATCGACTAAGCTAGGCTAGGCTAGTCTAGAGTAGATTGGATTAGGCTAGGCTAGAGTAGGCTAGGCTAGGCTAGGCTAGTCTAGAGTAGATTGGATTAGGCTAGGCTAGAGTAGGCTAGGCTAGGCTAGGCTAGACCAAGCAAGGCTAGGCTAATGAAGGCTAAGCCAGGGTAGGCTAGAGTAGGCTAAGCTAGGATAGGATAGGATAGGGTAGGCTAGGATAGAGTAAGTTAGGGTAGTCAAGAGTAGGATAGGTTAGGCAAGGAAGGATACATTAAGCTAGGCATGTCCAATCTAGCGTAGACTAGAGTATGCTAAGCTAGGCCAGGCTAGGATAAAGTATGTTAGGCTAGGCTAGGCTAGAGTAGAATAGACTAGGCTAGGATAAAGTAGGCTAGGCTAGGCTAGAGTAGGATAGGCTAGAGTAAGCTAGGCGAGGCTAGGCTAGCGTAGGATAGGCTAAAGTAGGCTAGGTTAGAGTAGAATAGATTAGGCTAGAATAAAGTAGGCTTGGCTAGGCTAGGTTAGGATAGAGTAGGATAGGCTAGGCTAGAGTAGGCTAGGTTACACTAGGCTTGGATAAGCTAGGCTAGGCTAGGCTAGAGTAAGCTAGGCTAGGTTAGGATAGAGTAGGCTAGGCTAGGCTAGAGTAGGCTAGGTTAAGCTAGGCTTGGGTAAGCTAGTCTAAGTAATGCTAGGTCGGTTATGTTAGGCTAGGCTAGAGTAGGCTAGGCTAGGCTAGTCTAGACTAGAGTAGGCTCACCTAAGCTAAGCTAGGATAGGCTAGGCTAGGCTATAGTAGATTAGGCTAGGCTAGGCTAGGCTAGAGTAGGCTAGGTTAGGCTAAGGTAAGCTAGGCGAGGTTATGCTAGGCTAGGCTAGAGTAGGCTAGTCCAGGCTAGGTTAGGCTAGGCTATAGAGTAGGCTAGTTCAGGCTAGGTTAAGCGAGGCTATAGAGTAGGCTAGGCTAGGCTATTCTAGGTGTTACACAGTGTTTTAAAAACCGGTAAACCGAAACCGAAACCGTCCAGTTTGACCGGTTAGATGACAGACCGGGTCAAACCGGTTGAAAAACCGAACCGGCCGACCGGTTTAAGACGGAACCGGCCGGTTTGGTCCCAGAAACCTAAAACCCTCTAAACCCCCCTAAAACCTAAAACCTAAGTATCAAGGTAGAGTTGTAAGGTGTTTTGGTGTGCAGCTGAGGGTAGTAATTAATGGTAAGTAAAAGTGACATTCTCCTTTATCTTTCATTTTCATCATTTTACTTAAATTTTTAACATTACCATTAATTGTTTCAGGATGTTTGAGAGTGGTTCCAACCTCATTGGACTTCATATGGAGAAAGTAGAATTTTAGGTCCCA